>JAFMSR010000256.1:0-64117 GCA_022818135.1 Saxidomus purpurata | reverse complement strand
AATTATTAGTTTTCGCGAGAACGTTTACAACAGAAGTTATAATCCGATATTGCACTCTATGGTACATTATCTGTGTTTTTGTGTTTTTGATACTGGTAGATGACTATCTTATCCATTGTATACACGATTTGTGGTAGATGGTGTCGGTTAATATGTTCAATTATCAAAAAAAACAAGATCGCCTGCTCACTTTGAAAAGTCTGACCGTTGGTAATGTTACCGTTTCATTTTCTGCAAATGTGTTTAGATTTGAATAATCTAAACTGGCAATTTATTTGGGCAAGTACTAGACATAGGTGTCCAAGATCTTGTCCACAAAACGTTATTTTGGGGCCAAAATATTGATACATATAGGACTAAAGTTAGGGTACCGGTATTGTTTATATTGATTTCTGGGTGTACCGGAGTATTGATACTAACGTAAACAGTATTGGGCATTTAAAGTGAGTAATATAAATGTTCTGCTGTTTTTTAAAGCGTTTAATTAGCTCAACACAACACAAATTACCCAAGGTTGGTAATTGTGATCGCATGGTGTCCGTCGTCTTTATGTCTTTCTATCGTCTGCGTGTCGCCTGTGCACATTTTACCATGTGTATGCCAATGAGACTGCATTTTTCACTGGGGCTTCGGAAACTTGATCCAGATTGACTGCCTTTATGTAATCTACGTACATTCGAATATGGGTCATCTTGTTTTCAAAAAACTTGGTCATGGGATCAAATCATAGACAAAACTTTTGTATGCAATAAAGGTTTCATTTTTCATTCGGTCTCCATGAACTTGGTTATTACGATTGCTTTGATGAACTTTAGGTCGAGTACTAATATGAGTCAAGTTGGGTAAATAATTAGGTCACTGAATGAAATCTATGAAAACCATTGTGTATACAAAAGACGTTCCATTTTTCATTGAATCTTCACGATCCTTAGTCGGAATTATGTACAGTCTTGGTGAACTCTAGATTGAGTTTGCATATGGGTCATCTGTGGTCCAAAACTAGGTCAGCGGGTAAACGCATAGAAAAAAAAACTTTGTTTTTGCAATATTCTATGCTAGTTGATATACCTTTTTTAATTTATTTTAAAATGTTTTAGATCAAACCAATTTAAGGTACAGTATGACATGTTGCATATCCAAAATCAATTCTATTTCTACAAAATAATTTGAGTTTACACATCCGGAAAACTAAATATTCACATCACGGGCAAGTGTTTAAAATTGCTTAGTATATCTTCACGTTGATTGCCCTTGTATACATCGAACAAAGCCAAAGCGTGTGATGTCTTAGGGAAGGATGGTCCATTTCATCTTTTACAATATGCGGGATAATGATACTTTGTACAAACCCGACAATCTGACGTAATTGTTTAGATAATAGTAGGGATTAACGGACCATTTTTTCACAGCATCGTGTAATTCATTTTATCGATAGGTATTAACATTTCGATAAAAATGAATGTTGCAGTAAGAATGTTGCAGTAAGCTTTACAACGCGTTGCAGTTGGGTCTGCCCGTTCGCTATCTTGGCAATCGATACAGTTATAATCTTACGTCACTCATAGCGCAATTTTGAAACTATTATTAGAGCTAGTTTATAGGTTAACTCCTCCCCATTCAAGGACATTTACGTGCGAGCGTCCAGCTTCTTTCTCACGTCGTCAATTTGATCCGCCCAAAAACCCGCATGGTAATTTTCATGCAAGTGACAAACAGTATTTAATAATGTTAAATATTGGTTTCTTCGCGTATTTTGTAGTGACTTCGAGATAAATTATATAGATCTTCTGTTTTATTTAAAATGTTGATCAATATATACTCTTTTAAAAGAGATCTCTTTCAATCACAGCGATTGAGCTACGGTATCATTGCATTTATTATAAGTGTAGTAAGTTTATGAATTAGTTTACATGTAAATTGTGTTCGCGGAACTTTACACACCGGAATTCCATTGCAGTAACATGTTCTCCTACACAATTCATAATGACGTCTGGTGAACAAAAAAAATATATTGTGATGCATTTTTCATAAAATGCGTTTTTCAGTCTGTTTCTCAACTCGCCTTGTCAATTTTGTTTGCCAAAGTGGAACAAAATGCCAATGAAAGTAATTAAATTGACGAAATTATCAATAATTGGGTACATCGATAACTGATTTCGCAGCGTGAAAAATATGTTTGTCTCCGGCAGTACTGGAACTCATTTATTTCGCAGAGCGTCGCCACAAAAGGTAAGGAAGTCTACTGACATACTAAGTATCTAATGCCGTACAGTACGTACTGACACAATCAGCGCATCTGCCAAAATCTTTACTTGTACGGACGTTGTATTATCATACCCAAGTTCCCTCTCTACTGCCGACAGTGAACTCGACAACAGTGTTTTTACTTTAAAAGCCCTTCAATTTTCGGAGTGCGGTCGGGGCGTTGAGTTTAAGAAATATCCTGGATATACTCATGCGTACTAATTTATGTTCAGTGTTATTGTTTTTAAATGGCTATCCAAATAGTCATAACTATGATAATCATTAATTAGTTTAATCGTTATATGACATATGAATAACTCACACATGCACGCGAGTCGGTAAAATAACAAGAAGCTTTCGGAAAGTCAGTACATTTGTACATATTATATGAGAACTTTGTAGAGTGCTAGTCTAACTATTTCGACTTCGAAGGCAAACCGATTTTATAGGCTGATATTTTCAAGTTGTTCACTTTCTAGTTATAAATAACAGATCTGTGAAAGGGGTCTCACTGAAACGCCAAATTAATTAGGCTATTAGAGTGCTGCTGTATATGTCCAACCCATAGTACAGACGGGGTCCGACATGTCTGGCACATGACTTTCTGCTGTCAGACAAGCGGCTTTTCTGCCCCGAGTCCCGGTTGTCCGCAGGCTAGCCGAAATGTTGAGGGCAAAAAATGAAAACGAATAAATATTGTACAAAAGTCCTGTTTTACCTAGCCCAGACATTTTAGATCTATTTGCAATACTGGGATAACATTTTAATCTTGCTTACTTTAAAAGTGCGCTGTTAATGTGTTTTATTTTTATTATATGCACATGTATTACCTCCTGGAGTAGCCTCAATATTTCGACTGCAAGACAGGACAATTTTACAAACTGATATTACATCTAGTCTGCCTTTGCGAAGGGCGGCCATCGTATGTAGCAAAAAGCACTTGCGTGCAATTAGTTCGGCTATTCGTTGAGGTGCGCCATAAAACTTTCATAGTTTATTTCATAAAGTTTCATCAATTAGTGTACACCTGGATCCGCCATTTACCAAATGGCACTTTAATATATACTTTATCCGATACTGCTTCTGTTATGACTTTAAATTTTTCTTTCCACGTTCGGAACGTGACGTTAGAATCAAATAAAGACTGATCGCATGCGCCCCTATTTGACCTTTTCAATGAAAGAACGGAGGGGAGGAGTTAACCGATATCTACATGCTCTATTAATAGTTTCAGATTCGCCTTTGTGTGACGTAAGATTGTAATTGTATTGATTGCTAAAATAGCAAGCGGGCAAAGCCAACTGCAACGCGTTGTATGATAATTCGTAAAAAAATTGTTTTTTTTATTATGTTACTATACAACACTCGCACGCATGCACACACACACACACACACACACGCACACACACACGCACACACACACACACACACACACACACACACACAATGGAATTGTGGCAGAGAGTTCCGCTATTTTGCATTGACTAGAACAAAACACTGCATTTTATCATACAACTTACACTTATTTTAGACAAATGTTTAGTAGTTGTAGATAACATTCAAAGTCACTTCATGTCCGAGTCATTGAATGGTTAGTGCAGTACTACACAGCATATCCATTTACACGCGATATTGTTGATTATTTGGTGAAAATTTAAAAAAATAAATATAATTGTACATGTGTGTGTAATGTGTGTCTAATACTCAAAACGCCAGACAAAACACTATATAATACACTTTTTATAGTATAAATTATCAACGTTTAATATGACTTGTGCAAAACAACACACTTCCTGAATTCATACCTTCAACTGAAAACATATAAATACATTTCCAGTTTAAATTTTTTTATTTTTTACTCATTTCTTGATGCAATACTCAGTACAGTGATTCGCTCACTCAGTCAAGTCTCAGTACACGTTTAACCAATACCCAGTACAGTAATTGAAATGTTTCGAGAACCGTATCTCCGCTATTCCTTCGTCTTAAACGATGAAATTTTAACCATTAATATGTTGTCGTTAGGCAAATGATATGCCGTATTCAGATTATTAATATGTTAATGATTTATCAAATGAAACGGCATACTTTGCCAACGGTCGAGATTTTTCGAGTGAGCACACTATTTGTTTTAGACATTTTCAACATTTCAACATATATATGTTGCACAACGAGAATACATTCGGCTTGGACAGTCATTAAAGTATCTGAAAACACACAAATAGACACAATATGATATGCATCAGAGTGAAAATCGGGTTTTAACTTACCCCAGTTGTTACACGTTACTCGCGAAAACTAATTATCTGTGCTCACTTTTGCCCCAGTATCCGGTGGTCGTTTATCCGCAGTGAAACTGAGAATTTGTGAAATAGAAATTGGAAACTGGTGAAATTAATATAATGTAATTAGATGAGATGACAAGGATGATATGTCAAAGTGTGATAAATGAAATGCAACAGTTACCGGATATTTCTAGGCTAGTCTAAAATGAAAGTATACCTCTCTGTTGGGTATATCTTCATTTAGACCCGTCAGTTAGACACCTTATTTCTTACACGTTTTTGATATACATGTATCGACCGTGTTTCAGGATCATTGCTTCGCCGACCAATGGAGAAAATACATTACACATAAATACTATATTGAAAAGAAAATTCCCGACAGACCTACGGACGGATGGGAAGACAGACAGACATTTTTCTTTATACACCCACTGTTAATATTTACTATATGTGACTTTCATTGATATAAAAACTAGTTCTTTGTTATTTTTTTAGGCTAAAGGTATTTCATGAAATATATGCGGCAACATATGGTGATATAATTTCATGATTTAAGCAACACTTTTAAAAAGCCTTCTCTTTAAATGTCATACGCTGTCTGTCACCTAGGTCACTACGTCAATACGACATTCTAAAAATGTAGATTTGAACACGTTATAATTCTGTTTTTTGAGCTTACGAAAAAGAAATGAGTCCGCTGTAAGGAAACAAAAGTCAAACCTTTATGTCCATCCATCATCGTAACTTCGCGTATCGGGCATCGTAACATCGCGTGTATCAATTATTACTTGTGCTATCGTCATTGTTACTTGTAGTATCGTCAGCGTAGCTGCGTGTGTAGTAGTAGTAGTAATAATAACAAGAAAAACTGTGATACATAGTATCACAGCGGGCCAACAAACAATAATCCCATGTAAATATTTTGGAAATTGGTGATGGTTGATATTGAGGCATGGCCCCAAAAGAACTCGAGGAAACCAATTCTGGTTGAACAAGCAAAACCTGACACGACACCACATCTACTGACTGACCTGTAGTATCGAAACTTTACTGTTATCAAATAATATTTATACAGTATGTCCAGGTTTTGTTCTATAGACCGTTCCTGGTATGTCTCAATTTTTCATTACCATTATCCTTATTAATTTGACATGAATGAAGATTTTTATGATTATTTGCCGTTAAATATACTAAAATGGTTAAAAAACTTAAATGATGATTATAACAGCAGAAAAAAGTAAAAATTGGGTGTGGATGGGATTCGAACTCGTGGATTCGTAAAAGTTTACTCACACAAAAGTGTATAAGCTTACGTATTTACCCATTACACCACGGTGACAGATTTCTGAGGGAAGGGAAAAAATGAGCTAAGATAATATTAATATATTTAAAAAGGCCATCGAAGAATATTCAGTCGACTGCACTTCGTTTCTATAATGCCAAAGGCTGTGTAAGTGGAAAAGGCAATCATATATCCATTTTTCTCAGCGTAGATTGCGCCTGAAACGTGAAAAGCGCTTTTTCTATTTTTATCAGTGTAGATTGCGCCCTCTATGTAACGAACGACAACTCTTGCTTTTCCAAAAATAGACTGTGTCTACAGTTTTCATCTCAGAAGTACTTCAATTTTATAATGAAGAGAGACGCATATGTTCGATCTAGTGCTTCAGTCTCCATGCATCTTTTACTCACCACGTATTAAATATAGCGGGCCGCTGCTGCGGCCCGCAATACTAATAGAGATAATAATAATAATAATAATAATAAATAATAAAAACACTTATGATAATAATATTAATAAAATCTTTATTTAGTGAAGGCAAAATATCAGGCATACAAGGTTTTTCATGTTAATCAAAATAAATCTTAATTTCATTAGCATTCAACAATGAAAAAGAAGAATTAAAATGCAACAACAAACCAGAAATATGAGACAAAATACGATTTTTTAGTCATACATTTCAATCGAACTATCATATTTTTCATATAGTCTTAGCAAAGTTAGGTTTACTATAGTATACTAGTAGTGCATCGCAAGCGCTCATCACCTTCATTTCAAAATAAATAATTACAGTAACTAAAATAAACATATAAAACACATGTCCTTTCTTCTTAAAGATGTGTTCATCTTCTGGCCAGTATCAATTTCGTCCAACATGTGTGTACTTGCATATCATTGACATACAAAATGACAGAAGAACAGAGTGACGTTCCACTAAATTTTCATAAACTTTGATAAGTACAAATGAAATGCCATAGAATATACGAAGACAATCTTTTCGATTTTGCTGATATGACAGATGTGCTACGTCTAAAACCATTGGTTCATATTTATAGTTAACGCGTCATAGTAATTTGTTATCTTTTGTGAGGTCAATGTCGTCACTGTTTTTGTTTGAAATTGTATCTCAATTGCACATGATAATTAATCATATTAATGCAGTGCAATGCAATGCAATGCAATGCAATGCAATGTAATGTAATGTAATGTAATGTAATGTAATGTAATGTTTTTAACAGTATGCTCAGGCGACAGCGAAATTAAATAAACGCTACCGTATTTTAATATTAATGGCCCTAACAATTTGAAAATGTTGCATTGTATCATAGTTTTCATGCTACTTAAAAAGTTAATTAAAAAAATGTCAGAGTTTTGGCAACAATTTTCAAAATACGAATCGATTTACTTTAAAATGATTTGATTTTTACCATAAAAAAAACACCCATTAAAATTTCCAAGCTCAGCTTTTGCAGATGACATCTGTTGAAACAAGTTCTCGTTTTCTAAAGACTGTGTATTTATCTTTATTACAGATATTATATCGTTGGTTAGATAGATGTGCTACATGACGGATGTTGTATATGGGATTTCTGTGATTGGATCCTATTTGACGGTCGTTATGCAGTTACTCGCAGCGACAAATCCTATAAAGACATTGGTATGGATAAGTGTGCTTTTTTATTCGACATGCTTCTGTAACGGAAGAAACAACGTGCTTTTTTTAGTCGTAGATGATATGCGGCCCCAGCTTGGTGCGTATTTCAGTAAGACATATCCTCCGTATAAAACAACGAAGATCCACACTCCTAATATGGATAATCTTGCATCTAGAAGTTTGCTGATCGAACGTTCCTACGTCCAGTATGCCCTGTGTGGACCGAGTCGGTCATCTTTCCTTACCGGCCGCCGTCCCGACACAACAAGGACATATAAATGCGGAACGTACTTTAGGACAGAAGGGGGTAATTTTACGACCATTCCACAGTATTTTAAAAACAATGGCTACAGATCAGTTGGAATGGGGAAAATATTTCATTTCCAAAATAATCCAGGTGGGAACGATCCCGTTTCTTGGTCAGAACCGTATTTTCACGGAGTCCCTAATTTTGAAGACCGGCACAAAAGCTGGGAAGCTATTCCAGACGATAAACTTACCGACAAACCCTTACTTGATGAGCAGACTGCAAACCATGCAGTGGAAACTTTGCGGAAGTTAGCACCGGACGCCATCGCTGGAAAGCAACCATTCTTTATGGCTGTTGGGTTTCGTAGGCCACATTTGCCATTTGTCTTTCCGAAGTCATATCTACAGTATTACCCGTCTGTTACATTACCTGACAATCAATATGCCCCTGTTAACATGCCCAGTATAGCGTGGTATGATTGTAAACGCTTGCGGTCTTACAGTGATACAAAACAGTTTCATACAACGGGTAAAATAAATGCCACAACGTTTCCCCGAGAAACAATATCTGACTTGAGAAGAGCATACCACAGCTGTGTCACGTGGGTCGACGCACAGATTGGACGCGTTTTATCAGAGTTAGACCGGCTGAAATTGTCGAAGAGCACGATTGTATCTTTAATCGGTGACCACGGTTTCAGTCTTGGAGAAAATGGGCTATGGTGCAAGCAAACAAATTTTGAGCTTGCCACACATGCACCCATGATGATAAGCATACCGAAAGTGACCAAACGTGTAATAAAAACAAAGCAACTTACTGAATTCGTGGATTTATTCCCAACATTAGTGGAAGCAGCCGGCTTAAAACCATTGCCACTGTGTCCAGAAGATTCTTCAGGCATTAAAGAGTGTACAGAAGGTATCAGTCTATTACCGTTGATAGAAAAGCCTGGTAAACCCGTAAAAGATGCAGCATTTTCACAGTACTCGCGAAAAGGGTTGATGGGATACTCTATACGGACGGATAGGTATAGATACACCGAGTGGATTCAGTTTGATGAGTCCATTAAACCGGTTAGACAAAACTGGGCAAAACTAGCAGCAGTAGAATTGTACGACCATGAGATTGACCCGGAAGAAAACGTGAATCGTGTACGAGACCCTATGTACAAATCAGTTAAGAAAGAATTAAGTACACGCCTTCATAGAGGCTGGAGAAAAGCCATAGTGCAGAGAAGAAGTACATTTTCCAGGAAAGTAGAGCATTTCAACAGTACAAACGATGCAATAAGCACATTCAGTAGCACATTGAACAGAAAGTATGACGTGGATAGCCCTAGGATGGTTGTGATATTTCTTATAACATTAGTAATTATCGCATCAGTAAGATACAGTTGTAAGAGACCTTATAAATGTTGTGACATCAGGACGTTGTGTTATTCATAACATTGCTACTCATTTATGTTTTAACTGAAGAAGACTATACGCGATGTGAAACTGGAGTTTGTCTTCTTTTATTAAGAAAAGGATACATGTATTGCATGTAATTTCAATTTACTGTTCAAAATTCAATCCATAATTGTTTTCTTCTGTAATCAGTATTCTGTGCTGAGGACTAAACAAAGTCTTGTGGAAAATGTGGTATTTAAAGATTTATATTCTTATATTAAAATTTGATAGAAGGAATTCACGTATTCAAAAGTACCCTTTTTACCGCTTTCCGAGGGGAGCGGTGGTATAGACGTTAAGGTGTCAGCCGCTCATACCGGAGGTTGCGGGTTCGAGCCCCCACTGTGGTCATGACCGTACTTCCTCATATGACACCAGTACTGGTTTTCCCAGGAAGCGGACTCGAGAGAAACTCGATAAGCTACAAGCTTTCTTCACAATTGAGTTTAAATAAATTAGTATACACTAAACGCTGTCCACCTTCGCTATCGAAAAGAAATCATGCATTCAGAACTTTGGGAAATACGAACTCCGGAGATAGGAACATCTCAAAGTATTACAAAACTCTTATATTTATATGACATAAAGTTTTGTTTGTACATAGTTCTATGTCCGTACCTCTACGATATCGCAGGTTAAATAAATTCACAAAACAACAACGGATTCAATCTTGTACTTATACGACGGTTGTTGTTTTTTTGTAGGAGTTTCAACAGTATTTCAGTCATTTTTACAGGCGGACAGTTTTTGAAAAGCCTCGGACCAGTACAAGAAGCGTTTCCTCCGTTAGAAACTCTCAATGAGAGAGAGGTGAAAGTGGTTTAAAGTCTGTGGCCATGGAGGCGGACCGTACACGATAAACTACATTTTCTACAAATTCTATTGATAAGATGCATACTTGTTGTTAAATTTATCGTCACAAGTGTACAATAATGAGCTGTCAGATTTTTAAGATACACAAGAAGTTAAAATATCAGTCACACCACAGGTATAATTAGTGACATAAAACGAAAAAGCCATTACTTGCAATTATCAATTGAGAGAACCCTTACAACCTTCAAATCCCCACCACCTTATACTCCACCCACCACCTCATTTTGTTTTTGAAAGTTGGCCATTTTGGTTTTGAAAGTTGGCCATAATTTCAATTCGTTTACTCGTCGGATCGTCCAGTGACAAGAAATGGCTGTCTTGTACATGTAGTCTGAGTACATTGCATCTGAAATATATTTGAAAAAGCAGGATTGGAACCAAAACGCAAGGACAGTTTAACTTCACTTACTGAAAATCAAGATTGACGCCAAATTATAAACGCTTTAGATACTTCATTTTTTGAGTTTGGACATTTCATGCAAACTGTTGTCTCAACATTTCTACTGGTATTTCCAATTTCCCCGGTTTTTTTTAAAGTTCTTCAATAATATAACTTAACAGAAATTAAAGAATAACTGGTACTCACATTTCTCGTTTATTTTGTACAACCCCACCACCTCGGAAGTTCGCACCCCACAATTTCCTTTCACCACATGTGGTGGCGGGGAGAGTTAACCACCAGTCTAAGTCTGATAAAAATGGTAGATATTTGTTGTTGTTGGTACGGAATTTTAACGGGCGGGCAGTTTACCTTACCATTGTTCTCGGTAGGAAGTGTATTTATTATATTTCTATTTTTAGAAGGCAATGAAAAGTAAGTTCTTTGAGATATTTATAAATATAAATTTGGAATTAAACAGCCTGGATTATATCATTGTATAAGAATACACAACTGTATAAACGTTTCATATTCAAGGGTTTAAAACGGATAAACCGGCTTGATAAATATTTAGGCAAGGAATTACTAGTATAAAATTATAAAGGTATAATGGACGACAATGCAATCAAACCTTTATGTCAATACTTTTCGTGTTTTACTGGTAGTGAACTATCAAACTTTATACGACTTTACCCCCAGCAAAGCTATTCAAAACGTGGCCTCTTATGGGTTGTAAGATGACACTTTATACATGTTTGTATATCCAAATGCTTTGCGCGTGCTATTATTGACAGCGATTAGCAATAGTGCTCGAAATGCTTATGTCTGTAAGTTTAAAATTAAAATCTTAAATCTTAAAAGATTATTCTTTTCATTTGAAAACAGGCGTTATTAGACTACATACATTTCTTATATACCTGCTGGAGACCAGTTTAACTCATCGGAGTCAACACATCTCATAAAGGAATTTCACTGGAACCAGTATTGAAAGTGGCCTTATTAAAAAAGTAGAAACTTAACACCTATATAGATATTAGGGTAAAAGATATAATGTCGGCTGGGAGAACGGAATGGAACTTTTTTGCGTTATGCTGAAGTGGTAAGACAAAGATGTCTATCACATCACTATCACATAACCTTAATAAACTGTCGTCGTCATTACTTAGTCTGATGACAAATAAAGAAATATCTTGTGTAACATACAACCAATTCCGTTCATTTCATTGGTTGACGGAAAAAATTATGTGGACAATCAAGGCAAGTTCTGATGTTTTGAATATATGTTTTCATTCAAATCCGTATGATTTTACTTTCTTGATAATACATTTGTAAAAGTTAAAGTTATATAGCAATACAATAAGTTTACACATTATAGGACAGTCAGAGTTTACCTAACTATCCTTCCGGCGAAGAACCAGTTGCCTATCCTTTGCAAGAAACTGCCAACTTTCTCACATGAAGATACATGGTGGGTAGCAGGTCTCGAACCCTTGACCCTTAATCTAAGTGGTCATAGTGATTTCAAGTCAGCGACTGGAACCACTCGATCACGGAGGCGAACGTACATGCATAGCACATTGTGTTACTTAAATGTATATAATTTACCTTTCAAGAGTGGCCCGTGAAGTAATCTTCTATGTCTGCAAGCGCACACTTGCTTTCCAAATATTCTTTATTTACAAAAAAATTACTAACCTGTAAAAGAAGAATTCGGTTTTCTCTTCGAATAATGGTGTTGCACAGCCACTTCAATTCTAGTCCCGCTTAAACAAGGGCGGATTCCCCGTGCAAAAAAAATCATTTATACACGTTTGCATATACAAATGATCTTGTTATAACCGCATGCTTTGCACGTGCTATTATTGAAGCGATTAGCAAGATTAACAAACAAAACAGATTAGGCAGATACTATATTCTCTGTAGGTTCAGCACTGATTTATACGTATAAAAAATGACTTAATAAAGTTCTTTATTTCACACAAATTCAAATGTCCGTGAAGTTGGCGGCTTAGCGGCCTAGCGGCGTGAAGTTAGAGGCCCAGCGGCCTAGCGGCGTGAAGCTGGCGGCCAAGCGGCCTGGGGGCCTAGCGGCGTGAATTTGGCGGCCTAGCGGCCTGGCGGCCTAACAGCGTGAACTTAGCGGCCTAGCGGCCTGGCGGCCTAGCGGCGTGAACTTGGCGGCCTAGCGGCCTGATTTGATGGTCACTGATGCAAAGCAGAAACATTCAAAAAATTGTTTCATATTAAAAACACTAAACATACTTTTTTATTGATTTCTTCATCAACATAAAACCCCAGCAGCCCAACGGCCTAGCGGCCAAACGACTAAACATCTTTTTAAATATGGTATATTAGCTACAAAACATCCTCAAAGTAACACCCCAGCGGCCTAGCGGCCTGGTGGCCTAGCGGCCAAACGATTAAACATTATAAGATAATTGATTTCTTCTTCAAAATAACACCCCAGCGACATAGCGACCAAGCGACTAAACATCTTTTTTTAACGTAAATATGGTATATTAGCTTTATACAATATCGTTGTAAGAAAATTGATTTCTTCTTCAAAATAACACCCCAGCGGCCTGGCGGCCAAACGATTAAACATCTTCTTTTTTAAGAAAATATGGTATATAAGCTTTATTCAATGTCGCTCATTCTACGATAAAAATATCACAGAAATACAATTTCGTTATAAGAAAATTGATTTCTTCTTCAAAAAAACACCCCAGCGGCCTGGCGGCCTAGCGGCCAAACGACTAAACATCTGTTTTTAACGAAAATATGGTATATTAGCTTTATTCAATATCGCTCATTCTGCGATAAAAATATCACAAAAACAAAATATCGTTATAAGATAATTGATTTCTTCTTCAAAATAACATCCCAGCGGCCTGGCGGCCTAGCGGCCAAACGACTAAACATCTTTTTTAACGAAAATATGGTTTATTAGCTTTATTCAATTTTGCTCATTCTGCGATAAAAATATCACAAAAATACAATTTCGTTATAAGAAAATTGACTTCTTCTTCAAAATAACGTCCCAGCGGCCTGGCGGTCAAACGACTAAACATCTTTGTTTAACGAAAATGTGGTATATAAGCTTTATTCAATTTTGCTCATTCTGCGATAAAAATATCACAAAATACAATTTCGTTATAAGAAAATTGATCTCTTCTTCAAAATAACACCCCAGCGACCTGGCGGCCTGGCGGCCTAGCGGCCAAACGACTAAACATTTTCTTTAACGAAAATATGGTATATTAGCTTTATTCAATTTCGCTCATTCTGCGATAAAAATATCACAAAATTACAATTTCGTTATAAATTGATTTCTTCTTCAAAATAACACCCCAGCGGCCTGGCGGCCTAGCGGCCTAGCGGCCAAACGACTAAACATCTTTTTTTAACGAAAAAATGGTAATTTTACTTTTTCAATGTCACTCATTCTGCGATACAAATATCACAAAAATACAATTTCGTTATAAGAAAATTGACTTCTTCTTCAAAATAACATCCCAGCGGCCTGGCGGCCTAGCGGCCAAACGACTAAACATCTTTTTTTAACGAAACAATGGTAATTTTACTTTTTTCAATGTCACTCATTCTGCGATAAAAATATCACAAAAATACAATTTCGTTATAAGAAAATTGACTTCTTCTTCAAAATAACATCCCAGCGGCCTGGCGGCCTAGCGGCCTAGCGGCCTAGCGGTCAAACGACTAAACATCTTTGTTTAACGAAAATATGGTATATAAGCTTTATTCAATTTTGCTCATTCTGCGATAAAAATATCACAAAATACAATTTCGTTATAAGAAAATTGATCTCTTCTTCAAAATAACACCCCAGCGACCTGGCGGACTGGCGGCCTAGCGGCCTAGCGGCCAAACGACTAAACATTTTCTTTAACGAAAATATGGTATATTAGCTTTATTCAATTTCGCTCATTCTGCGATAAAAATATCACAAAATTACAATTTCGTTATAAATTGATTTCTTCTTCAAAATAACACCCCAGCGGCCTGGCGGCCTAGCGGCCTAGCGGCCAAACGACTAAACATCTTTTTTAACGAAACAATGGTAATTATACTTTTTTCAATGTCACTCATTCTGCGATAAAAATATCACAAAAATACAATTTCGTTATAAGAAAATTGACTTCTTCTTCAAAATAACATCCAAGCGGCCTGGCGGCCTAGCGGTCAAACGACTAAACATCTTTGTTTAACGAAAATATGGTATATTAGCTTTATTCAATTTTGCTCATTCTGCGATAAAAATATCACAAAATACAATTTCGTTATAAGAAAATTGATTTCTTCTTCAAAATAACATCCCAGCGGCCTGGCGGCCGAGGGCCAAACGACTAAACATCTTTTTTAGCGAAACAATGGTAATTTTACTTTTTTCAATGTCACTCATTCTGCGATAAAAATATTACAAAAATACAATTTCGTTATAAGAAAATTGACTTCTTCTTCAAAATAACATCCCAGCGGCCTGGCGGCCTAGCGGCCTAGCGGTCAAACGACTAAACATCTTTGTTTAACGAAATTATGGTATATTAGCTTTATTTAATTTCGCTCATTCTGCGATAAAAATATCACAAAATTACAATTTCGTTATAAATTGATTTCTTCTTCAAAATAACACCCCAGCGGCCTGGCGGCCTAGCGGATTGGCTGCCAAACGACTAAACATCTTTTTTTAACGAAACAATGGTAATTATACTTTTTTCAATGTCGCTCATTCTGCGAGAAAAATATCACAAAAATACAATTTCGTTATAAGAAAATTGATTTATTCATCAACATGAAACCCTAGCGGCCTGGCGGCCTAGCGGCTAAACGACTAAACATATTTTTTTTAACGAAAATATGGTATATTCACTTTATTCAATGTCGCTCATTCTGCGATTGAAATGTAAAAAAGTACGATTTCGTTATAAGAAAATTCATTTCTTCATCAGCATAAATCCCAGCGGCCTAGCGGCCTGGCGGCCAAGCGACATAGCATCTTTGTTTTTTTCAAACGAAAATATGGTATGTTCACTTTATTCAATGTTGAACATTCTGCGATAAAAGTATCACAAAAATACAATTTCGTTATAAGAAAATTCATTTCTTCATCAATATAAAACCCCAGCGGGGTCATCCTGGATATATGTGTTTGTTACTTAATTTTAATGATTATTGGAAATGTTGTAATGAGAAATATATTTTCTTATAACGAAATCATTCTTTTTGATATTGTTATCTCAGAATGAGCGACATTGAATAATGTGAATATACCATATTTTCATTTTAAAAAAAGTTTTGTCGTTTGGCCGTTAGGCCGCCAGGCCGCTGGGGTTTTATGTTGATAAAGAAATCAATTTTCATATAACGAAATTGTATTTTTGTGATATGTTTATCGCAGAATGAGCGACATTGAAAAAAGTAAAATTACCATAGTTTCGTTAAAAAAAAGATGTTTAGTCGTTTGGCCGCTAGGCCGCCAGGCCGCCAGGCCGCTGGGGTTTTATGTTGATATAGAAATCAATTTTCTTATAACGAAATTGTATTTTTGTGACATGTTTATCGCAGAATGAGCGACATTGAAAAAAGTAAAATTACCCTAGTTTCTTTAAAAAAAAGATGTTAAGTCGTTCGACCGCTAGGCCGCTGGGGTGTTAGGTTGATGAAGAAATATATTTTGTTATTACGAAAACGTATTTTTTACTTTTTTTATCGCAGAATGAGCGACAGTAAATAAAGTGAATATACCATATTTTCGTTGACAAAAAAAAAATTGTCATTTGGCCGCCAGGCCGCTGGGGTTTTATGTTGATGAAGAAATCAATTATCTTATAACGAAATTGTATTTTTGTGATATGTATATCGCAGAATGAGCGACACTGAAAAAAGTAAAATTACCATAGTTTCGTTAAAAAAAGATGTTTAGCCGTTTGGCCGCTAGGCCGCCAGGCCTCTAGGCCGCTGGGTTATTATGTTGATGAAGAAATATATTTTCTTATAACGAAATCATACTTTTTGATATTTTTATCGCAGAATGAGCGACATTTGATCAAGTGAATATACCATATTTTCGTAAAAAAAATGTTTTGTGGTTTGGCCGCTAGGCCGCTAGGCCGCCAGGCCGCCAGGCCGCTGGGATGTTATTTTGAAGAAGAAATCAATTTCTTTTTTATGACGAAATTGTACTTTTATGATATTTTTATCGCAGACATTGAATATAGATATAGTGACATTGAATAAATCTTATATATCATAAATATTTTCGTAAAAAAAGATGTTTAGTCGTTTGGCCGCCAGGTTGCTAGGCCGCTGGGGTATTATTTTGAAGAAGAAATCAATTTTGTTATAACGAAAATGTATTTTTGTGATATTTTATTCGAAGAATGAGTGAATTGAATAAAGTGAATTTACCATATTTTCGTGAGAAAATAGAAGTTAAGTCGTTTGGCCGTTAGGCCGCCAGGCCGCTAGGCCGCTCCGCCGCCAGGGCGCTAGGACGCCAGGCCACTAGGCCGCCAGGCCGCTCAGGTTTTCTATTGATGAAGAATTCAATTTTCTTAAAACAAAAATGCATTTTTGTGATGTTTTCATCGCAGAATGAGCGATATTTAATAAAGTGAATATACCATATTTTCGTAAAAAAAATGTTTAGTTGTTTGGCCGCTAGGCCGTCAGGCTGTCAGGCCGCTGAGGCATTTTGAAGAAGAAATCAATGTTCTTATGACGAAATTGTATTTTTGTGATATTTTTATCGAAGAATGAGCGACATTAAATAAAGCTAATATACCATGTTTTCTTTAAAAAAGATGTTAAGTCGTGTGGCCGCTTGGCCGCTAGGCCGCCAGGCCGCTGGTGTTTTATTTTGAAAAAAAAAATTAATTTTCTTATAATGAAATTGCATTTTTGTAATATTTTTCTCGCAGAATGAGCGACATTGAATAAAGTGTATACACCATATTTTCGTTTAAAAAAAAGATTTTAGTCGTTTGGCTCCTAGGCCGCCAGGCCGTTGGGCTACTGGTGTTTTATGTTGATGAAGAAATCAATTAAGAAAGTCTGTTAGTGTTTTTGATATGAAACAATTTTTTTAATGTTTCTGCTTTTCAAAATGAACTTATTTCAGTGACCATCAAGTCAGGCCGCTTAGTTCACGCCGTTAGGCCGCTAGGCCGCCAAATTCACGCCGCTAGGCCGCCAGGCCGCTAGGCCGCCAGATTCACGCCGCTAGGCCGCTAGGCCGCTGGGCCGCTTACTTCACGCCGCTAGGCCGCTAGGCCGCCAACTTCACGGACATCTCTCTTAAATATCCTTAACTGGTACACATGTATGGGGCAGAACTTGAGATATACAAATTGCAGTTAAATTTTTTTTCAGAAATTAAACAAGTAATACATTCAATTGAATATTTCTTGTCTCCATTTTTGTATCAGGGTTAAACTTTAGTTTTGAAAACATACACGTACATTTGTATATTTTACACAACAGTATATTTTGTAACATGATACTTAAGACAAAAGAATGACTTAAGATTATTGTTGACATGTGAAGTATGTTCATTTTTAATTAACATGCTTTCAAAACAATTATAAGAATATTTTGAATGAAATGGGTGAACTTTACTTACACTGTTGACTGTTTCGAAAACTTAATGATCTTATTAAAGGGGAAAACTATTTGCCGATATCATGAAAGTTGTCTCAATCTCTGGAATTAAAATATACTTCAATGCACGTTTTTACTTTTACAGTCTTACGTTCGAAATAGCGAACACTTAATGAACACATATAATTATTCGGCGCAGCCGTATCAAGCTCGCTTTTGACCGGAAGTTGGTAACCTTTCAACAGCCAATAAAATGACAGGTAGAATGCGTAACATACATTTGTATTTTGGATTGAGAAATTTACTCTGCAAGGCACCTTTTAATTGGATAATATCGTATGAAAAAGGTCAATAAAATATTCTTGCGTTTTCAGTCTTTCATGAACGTTTTATAAGTTTAGTACGTAATTAGTTCATATCTATCAACATAGTACTGTATATGTTGTTACCTCATAACTAATGTTAATTATGAGTATAACGTAATTATACTTTCTCTTTTTCAAAATTTCGAATAACATATTTGATAAGACAAGAGGGCCATGATGGCCCTGTATCGCTCACCTGTCTACCATTGGCAAAAATAAAAGGTTATTAATAGCAGAAAGGATGGAGAGTCAATTATTGCCACATGCTGAATATCTAAGCTCTAGGCCTCATTATTTTGCTGTCTGATCATGATCTGCACTGTTGGCTATTCATGTTTTTTGCTGTCTGATCATGATCTGCAAAGTAAGCTATTCATTGTATGTTGGCTGGTCATGATCTGCACTGTCAGCTTTTCATTTTTTGCTGTCTGATCATGATCTGCACTGTTTGCTATGCATTATTTAGCTGTCTGATCATGATCTGCACTTTCATTATTTAGCTGTCTGATCATGATCTGCACTTTCATTATTTTGCTGTCTGATCATGATCTGCACTTTCATTATTTTGCTGTCTGATCATAATCTGCATTGTAAGCTATTTATTATTTTGCTGTCTGATCATGATCTGCACTGTAAGCTATTCATTATTTTGCTGTGATAAATCTGATATTTTCTTATATGTTTTGTATATATCAAGTATTGATTTAATCTTATATATGGACTTTCTTGTGATGTGAATGTAAAAATTACAACTACATTTTTTGTACCAAAATCTTTAACATGGAAGTTCACTGAATGAACATGTATTGCATCATCGCTATTTAAAACTTTATATAAGTGCCACTTTTAGGCCAGAGTTTTTATATTGCTTGGTTTATGGGAAGTTTTATGAAGGACTTTTCCTACTGTATTGAACAGAGCACATATTGAACATCAGTCTACTGCACCTGTCAATAATCGTCATTTTCGAACAAAATAAACACTTTAAAATAATTACTTTCAATTATATATCCCTACTATTCTGACACTTCAGTAACTAGTCTGTGGAGTCGGAACAGCGGAAATAATAAAAATAAAATGTCAGTTCATAATGTCATTGTTATTCTACCTTTTCAAAAGGACAGGCAGTCGCATAAACCAAGAGATATAAAAACTCTGGCCTTACCATAGAGAGATCCAAGATGTGTACTGATTACAAGACAAATGTCATTTATCAATCTTATGGTGTTATAATACTGCAATAAAATTAGCAAATGAGGTGTTCAATAAACACTACATTATTAAAACTAGAAATCATCAAAACAACCTTTCTGAAAAATTTCAAGCATACCTGGGCTGAAAATGTAACATTTAGAGTGTTAACAAGATTTTTCCATATTTGGGCTCTGTGACCTAGTTTTTGACCCCAGATGACCCATATTCGAACTTGAGCTAGAAGTCATCTTAACAACCTTTCTGACAAATTTCTAGGATATTTGGGCTGAAAATGTTACCTCTAGAGTGTTAACAAGGTTTTTCCATATTTGGGCTCTGTGACCTAGTTTTTGACCCCAGGTGACCCATATTAAAACTTGAGCTAGAAATCAACCAAACAACCTTTCTGATAAATTGCCAGGATATTTGGACTGAAACAGTAGCCTCTATAGCCTTAACAAGATTTTTCTATTTTTGGGTCATGTGACCTAGTTTTTCATCCGAGATGACCCTATTCGAACTCGTCCGAGTAATTACCGGGACAAACATCCTGACCAAGTTTCGTGACAATTGAGGCAAAAATGTGACCACTAGAGTGTTAACGAACTAAATGTGGACGGACGACGGACAATCATCGATCCTAATAGCTCACCCTGAGCCAGCTCAGGTGAGCTAAAAAACAAGTATTATGTTTGTTTTTCCTATGTCAAGGTACTGACTAAATCACAATTTGGGAGGAAAAGTGTAAGCGGCCCTTTCGCTTATTCGGGAGAGCTTCGTCCTGTAAGCGAAGGATCCCGAGTTCGCCTCCCGGTCAAGCTGCACAATTTTCTCACCCTGGTGACATTTGCCGCCTTCTTACTGCATAAAGATAAAACTTGACAGGAATGTTTGCTATGAAATCTAGCTACCAATCTCTTTATATACTTAAACTCGCGCCGACCTTCTTTTTTACAGATGGTTCTTGTTTAATCTAATTTATCGCATACTGCTTTTCGACTGCAAAAACTGCCGTTTGCCATGTTTAGTGGCCCATATTTTGTTCCCAACATTTCGTACGAGTTCAAAATAGTGTAGCCATGTTTCATCACCAGTGAGTACATTTGCAAATTGCTCTACGTCATATTTTGGAAAAATGTTCAGCATATATATGGCAGTTTCAACACACACAACTATTTGGTCGTCAGTCAAGAGGTTGGGCACTCACCTAGAAGGAATATTCCTTACTTCCAAGAGTGTCTTAAGAATTAAATGAACTCCTGATAGTCAATATGATTAAAGAAACTTCACGATCTTCTTGTATCATACCGTAGCGTTTTAGAGGAGATGACTTTAATCAGATTGTCTTTGATTGTGAATATCAAACAATTCGTGCAGTATCACGCACTGTATATCTAGCATCATTAGGAATAATTTCTCTTATTTTTGACCCTGGTTTTTCACCCGTTGCCGTCTTCGGCCGACATGATGTTGCTGCATTTTCAACAGACTCAACCAAAAATGAAATTTTCGAGTCAGAATGCAAAGACTCATGTTAATTCCTTTGGCACAAATGCCAACAAGTCGAGCTATCCTTCTACAGCCAGGACCGTTAACTCGACTTCTCCAAAACCAAGCTCTTGAACAATTTTAGAGAGTTCGCTGGAGGTTGGAGTCAACATATGACCGATAAGCTCACAATGAATACTTCGTATCCGTTTCATCGGATTTATACACATCAGCGACGAGCGGCATATATCTCTTTAATATGTTTTTCGATACTCGGCATTACATTCAAACATAGATGTGCTATTGGAAGACCACAATTGTGTAGCATTGCCTTGTGTTATAATTTTTCAAAGACTGAACCACACAATTTGACACCGTTCTGTATTGTTTTCAGCTTCTCCAGATAAACACCAGCTGACACACGTCCAGTTAACTTGATTACTGTGACGTCAACGTTTACACAATTTCTGTTTTTGTTTACACAGTGACGTTATTTATCAAGAGAAACTGTAAAGTCATTGTCTATAATTACAACTTGCAATCATTTCAAACAAAATCTCTTTTCTGATTGCTTATATCTGCCCCAGGGCCCGCTTTTCATAACACGATGAGCTTAATAATTAGTCGCCGGTAGAAACCGGCGACTATATTTGATATCCTTTAGGATTCTTCAGCTGGTAGGAGAAGTTATTATTATTAAAATGTATGAACTTGTCCCTGCGTGGTGCAGTGGGTTTCAATGAGGCTGCTGAATATCGGCTACGCTAATTAATCAAAGCGCTGAAGGCACTGGAGGTGTCCTTTATACGATAATAGTGACCACTTCCCAAAGCATACAGATCTTAAATGGTAGTGTAACATTGTAACAAGAGGACAGTGATGATTCAATACTGCAGAGCTGCATTCTAGTTTGAATATGATTGCTCCATTGATGTACTAAATGCGAACACCCACGTTTAGTGTGGGGTACAATGACAGGATATGACAAGTGTATATTACCAGCTTACCCATTCATATCAATATGAACTTCCATGTCATTGACCAATCAAACAGCTGGCAATTTCATGGAAGGGCAATAAATACATCAATTATTGGATTAGCTAGAGTAATGTTTCTTGGTCACAGCACTCCCTGATGGTGGGATTCAAGTATTAATTCAATCCCAGTGTTCAATAGTATCCAACTTTTACTGACAAGGTTTTAATAGAAAGGGAGATTATTTAAATAGTTACGTTATCTAAATTACAGTTCTCCATATCCTAAATGTCTTCAATCATTGCATGAAGTATCAAATCACGAAGGCCCTAGTGGTCTGTAAATCAAACTGTCTTTACTGCAACATCATTGCACCCTAAATTTATAAATCCTGCCCTAGCTGAGTGGTGCTTACATAATATTGTACATCTTTTATGTATCTATCTTGAATATTTCCTCCAAATATGAATCATACTTAAGTTTCTTATGATATATAAGAGTCTGCATAGGACTGACGTACACTTGTATAAACCCAAAAACTGTGTTGAGCCGCCAGCTGTAAAAAGGGCCAACTCCTTACCAAGTAGAGATAGGTAAAATAATACCTAATTAGACCTATCACTAAATGTGATTAATAGTAATTAGTCAATATGGAGTTATTGTTCTTTTTCACTGCATTTCCTCTCATTTTGCTTGAGCATTGTATCAAGTTTTATTGAATTCTAACCAATAGTTTTCGAATTATGCCCCAGACAAGTAAAAAGGGCAATAACTCTGTAATTACTCAAGATAGAGTTAATGTTCCTGTGCATTGCACTTGCTCTCAATGTACTTGACCATTGTATGAAGTTGTATTGAATTCCAACAAGTAGTTTTCAAGTTCTGCTCTGGACAAGGAAAAGTCACAAAGGGCAATAACTCTGTAATTACTAAAGATAGAGTTATGGTTCTTGTACACTGCACTTCCTCTCATTGCGCGACTATTGTATGAAATTCTATTGAATTCCAACTAGTACTTTTCAAGTTATGCTCTGGACAAGGAAAAGTAAGAAAGGGCAATAACCCTGTAATTAGTCAAGATGGAGTAATGGTTCTTGTGCATGCACTTCCTCTCAATGTGCTTGAGCATTTTATGAAGTTGTATTGAATTCCAACCAGTAGTTTTAAAGTTATGCTCCAGACAAGGAAAATAAACACAGGGCAATAATTCTGTAATTAGTCAAGATAAAGTTATGGTTCTTAAACACTGCACTTCCTCTCATTGCCCTTGACCATTGTACGAGTTGTATTGAGTTCCAACTTGTAGTTTTCAAGTTATGCTCCGGACAAGGAAAATGCAACAGACTGACCACCCGACCAACTACCGGGTGACTCCTATATACCCCCTTAAATTGGTTTCGGGGGGTATAAATATTAGATGTAACATGGATATTGTACCACAGAAAAGTGGTCTCGATTTTTCTCAACAGCCAGTAATAAAAAAGTTAAAAAGTAAGCTATTTACAGTAACTACAAAGGGAAGTAATTCTAAAAACAAGGGTAGCTCATGGTGGTGAACATTTATGCCATGTTAAATAAAAATCCCTCCATGCAGAAATTCTCCGGACAAAGATATTATTAGATTTAACAATGAGCCTCTATGTGTGACCTTAACCCTAGACCTTGTTCATGCATATGATCCTTCGTTTCATGGTGGTGAACATTTGTGCCAAGTAACATCAAAATCCCTTAAGCATGAAGAAGATATGCTCTGAACAAAGTCATTCTTAAATTTGACCTTTAACCTTTAAGAGTGACATTGACCTTAGAACTAGGGACCTGGTTCTCGGGCATGACACTCTGTCTCGTGATGGTGAACAATTGTGCCAAGTTATTTAAGAATACCTCAATACATGAATAGTAACAGCTCGGACAAGCTGAACTCAGATGTACAGACGCACATGCATACACGTAACGGCCATTAAACAAGGCATTAAATCCCTATACCTGTAGAATGAATAAATAATTATGATTAAATAATTAAGTCAAATAAATTATATCTCCTCCTCAACAAAACCAAGGGCCTAAGCTATTTCTTAAGCATGTGAAAACCCTATTCATATCTACTAGACTACTAATTGAAAACTTTTACAACAATTTAATAGGGTTATTAAGGTAGTGATGTGAATCCGCCGGATTATATGGATATTGTTTCACTCTGTACCTTGAGTGACCTGTACCGCCGCGATAGCCTTGTGGTTAGAGCGTCCTCTTAGTGTGCGGGAGGTCGTGGGTTCGATCCTCGGCCGCATCATACCAAAGATGAGAAAAAAATGGTACTGACAGCTCCCTTGCTTGGCGCTCAGCATTATAAAAGGGTAGTTTCAGGATGATAAAGAGAAGCTTCCGGCTTCTGGGAAAAGGTAAGTACTTGTTACTGGATACCCTGTTTGTCGCACACTAGCTTTGTAGCTAATGTTGTCTGTTGATCATATGCGACGTTAAATAAGGCTTCTTTATCTTTATCTTGGTATAATGTAAATATAAAACTGCAATTTCCCTGTCATTTATCATGTTTATTCGCTGAATAAGAATGAGTTAAGTTTTTTTACCGTGACGACAATGACACAGTTACTTAGTAAATTGGCTGTTTATAATTCTACCTCAAAGGGTAAACTCAACATATAAACATTAATTATTTTGTCCAAGCGTGGCTTTAGACATCAAGTCCAAATGGCTTTTCAACATCTCGAAACAGTCGAAAATCATTGCAAATTAGTTGCCAAAGTATTTGTGAAATTCCATTAGCATAGTTTTTCAGAATGTTTCATGTTCTGGTCATCTAATGAGCTTCCGCATTCTCTTATACATCTGCAATAGTTGCAGTGAACAGTTTTGATAAAGTTGGCTGTGTTGTATCATATTCATCTGCTAAAGAACATATTGGACAGGTCAAGTCTTAGTTTCATTAGCCAATGTTGTTAATAGCTAGTCTGTTTGGTAAATATCATAATATGGTTCAAGAAACTGATAAAGCAACATCAACTTTGGAAATGCTTGGAGACCAGTAAGGTTCTTCAATTTGTCATTATTGTCCCTGCAATAGTCAATATCGAATCTCGTCTTCAGTTTCAGCACTTCAGTTTTCAGCTCAGGCGTTTCAGTCTTTAGTTTCTGTAAAATTGCATTCATATCATCCATTAAGTCACCATCAATGTCCATCTGCAAAGTCGCGCCAGTTTCATCAGAGTCTACTTAAGATGAGTACCAATGGCGTTTCCTCTTCTGTTAGCATCGGCCAACAAGTACAGCTTAAAAGCTTACTGACGGGACCCAGTCTGGATTCAGTCTATCATACAAGTATGCCTTTTTCCCTGAAAGAAAGAATGTTTAACTTAGAGTCTTTACAAGTTATGTTTTACAGAATTAAGAAAAATGATAACCAAAGAAACAGTTAACTTTATAATGTATACAAGCGTGGCAAGCGTGTTTAGTAGACCCAAGCTCCTGGGTTCTAACCCATGAAAATTTTGAAATACCTGTATTTGACCCGCAATAAAAAACCCTACGAGTCATATTTTCATGAATTTTCATTCATGCCTCTATTACTTAATGTACATGTCCATCAACTTGTTAATTCCAAACACTCAGGCCGCATCAACCATTGACGCATAAGAAAGTGAGAAATGGAGGGGTAACTTGTATTTTAATCTACTCGCTTTCAGAAAATCACTGACATGCAAGGTCAGGAAGATATGTGACAAACAGGAAAAAGGGAACATTTAAGCCAGCTGCTAGACCTTGCTGTTTTAAGAATTTTCTGAAAATGCAACAATATATATAAAGCTTCATTTCAACATAAAATGAAAAAAATGTAATGTGCAAACATAAAATACAAGGCTCGAAACTCTATGACCCATGGGTCGACGTTTAAAAATATCTTATGTATTGACTCTTGAAAATTTTACGCTGAATTGACAATGACCCTCAAGTTTCAAAGCCTACCGGACACCCTGATGGCCATAATAATCAGTTATAACGTTTAGCCATTATCAAAGGTAACCAGTCAACTCATACCTAAGTAATCTCGTACCTGAATTGGTCAACTTGTACCTGATTTATTTTCGAAAAAGTCAACATGTACATGTACCTTAAACTTTTTTATGCAATATCTTTGAGATAATAGTATTTTTTTATCAATCATCATTAAATATTTGCATTAAAATACTTTATTTTGCAAAATTGTATCAGAAAATGAAATAAAGAGAATTTTTGAAAAAAGTCAACTCATACCCTGCGTAATCATTTGTTTTGAGCACTACTAAAATAATGAATAACGGGACTTTTGAAAATTGTATTATTTTCATCATGTTTATGACGAAAATTCAGTCCAACTTAGGGTTTTTAAGATACAATAGACCCTCGGACATTGAAATTTGGTTTGTAGACACACTCATAAAATTAGTAAATTTGCTTCCTCAAGTTCCTGTTTTATTTTTTGTACTGATTTATGTACAAACTTTAATTAATTATTATTTTCTGTGTGATTTTATTTATAAAGGTGATGGAATTTCAGATCAAGTGACAGTAACAGTTAACTGAATTTTGAGAAGACTAGTTACTTCTTGAATGAAAATACCCTACAAAGTAATTCTCGGCTTCGCACATCCGGGCACTGATTAAAATACCTATATTCCGGAAAGATGATTTCTCGGCTTTCATCGCTGGTCTGTATGCATCTTTACTTACAAAATGCATAAAATGAAAGAAGAAAAATGAAAGAAGACGAGTGTCTACCATTAGCTTATAATCATAGAATTGAATTTGTAGTAATTCTGTGTTGTTAAAAGCTTTCTGTTTCATTGGAAATAAACTTGCATATATGGGTGTACTGTAAAGACCGAGTTTTCACCTTTCACTGAGTGACGAAATGAATGCGATCTAATAATCCGATTGGTTAACTAGCTAGTATGACGTCACGGCAAAGCCGAGAATTTATTTTCTTGCATGCAACAGAGAAAGTTGAAGAAAAAAAACAAACTTATATAGTATAACATTTAACTTAACACATATACATGTTTTATGATAAAAGCACCTTACAAACTATTGACAATAACTGACTTTCACCTGAAAAAATCAGTTTTGAAACAAAATCTACGAGTTGACTACATACATGTAGGGTACGAGTTGACTTTAAAGTTTTTTACCAATTCAAGTACGAGGGGACTAAGGTACGAGTTGACCCGGAAGCTTAGCAAAGATGATTATGATAGAAAGATATACCACAGATAACAGTTACACGTAACAGATAGTAATACGCACATTGTATGTCTGTCAATGTCTGAGACCATACTCAGTAGTGAATTTATAAATAATTGCTTCCGGTCAAAGAGAAAGTCTCCTTTGAAAAGAGTTTAGATACAGTCTAATTTATTTACGAATCACCCAAGGTTGACTTACCGCTAACGCAATTTGCATACATGTTTGGGAAATCTTGACCGAATTTTGCCCTTCTCCTTTCTTAACTGATATTCTCACATTCACCCTGGTTTGTAATTATCGCTGGAAGACGATAATAGTCATGGTCAATTTGTATCCAATATGGCGGAAAAATAACTCGTAACACTATCAATCGGAACACCTCGGCATGGGTTAACGGAATCTGCCGGGAATATTGTTTGCCCTGACTATTTTCTTCAATGGCGGATAATATGTGAAGAGTGCCTGTTTACAGTATAAATAAAACAATCTGACTCCGAGCATACTATGTGTAGAAAAAATATATCAACATATGACGAAAATGGTTCTGTATGATAAACGATTGTATAGAGTTTAGCATGAATTATTCAACAAGCATGAAGTGTTTTCGGCAATATACGTACATTCTCAAATGTTTGATTCTGATCGTTGAACTATTTTGTGTCGGACGGTTTTCAGATGAGAATAATCAGTCTTCGGTTTAAGAATCAAGCCTCAATATGGGGTAGGTAGGTACTATAGTTGTCCTTACGGACACCTAAAAACCGTTCGGTATCGTCACTCGGCTGTACATATATTTTTTGTCTTTATTGTTAAACCGTGGGTTAAAATGTATGAACTTGTCCCTACGTGCTGCAGTGGGTTTCAGAATGAGGCTGCTGAATATCGGCTACGCTAATTAAAAACCGTTCGGTATCGTCATCACTCGGCTGTACATATATTTTTGTCTTTATTGTTAAACCGTGGGCCTTCCATAAAAACAAAAATAATATCAAACAGGGAATGCCACGTACCAAAAACGCAGCCTCCCCAAAACGAGCCCCACAGCACCCAGAAGCGCACACCACCAACACACACACACGCACACACACACGACACACACACACAATCATGTACACACACACATATACACTACCAACACACACTAGCATACAAAGCAAACACATGAGGACACATAAGTCATATATGCACAGAAATATATATAAATTGTCGAAATTTTTCTTTTACAAGAAATCTTTTGCACTTATTGATTGAAAATGCGAAAAATATTATGCCGTCGTAGATTTCCGCTCATTTCCGTTGTTACACGTGAGGAGCTATCGCGTGGGTTTCAGAACGAGGCTTGGAAATAAACAAGAAAGCTCAAGATGGAAAGAGGGTTTATGGGGAACTTTCATCAAGGATGCGACGTTTTTCAGCCTTTCAATGGCATACAATGCACAGCAATAACACTTATAGCTTTATTGGCCTTCTTTCAATCTGATCTTCAAAATATTAGCAGATATAATGTGGAAGAATTTAAGCACGGTCGGGAATTCAGCAGTCGAGTTAGATTTAGCCAGATTGATTGGGTGTTATTCGAAAAAACACAGCTGTATCAAAGTATCATCGAATCCACAAATCTTGTTGGATATTTGGGTCATAATCATCTACCTGCAAGTGTGCACTTCAGGGATTCTATGTATAATGTGCAGTACATTTTAGACAACTTTTATCGCGCCATAAATGCCCATGTTGATGGGAATGTTGGTCAGAGATGTTTTTATGAAGCCCTCTTGCAAGCAATGTTGATATCACCCTATCAATTGTTAACAGTTAACCAGCTGACCATTGCCTTGTACATTCATAATGAGCATGTTTTCATTTTTGATTCTCACGAGAGGAGTGCAAACGGTATCCATGATGACAATGGCTCATCTGTGTTGTTGAGGTTTAACAACATTGATGAGCTAATTGTGTACATTTTTCATGTTTACTCTGGTTATTTGTATGAGCTGACACCAGGGCTTTTCGACTCTTTTAGTGTTGGTTTGGATATAAAACCACCTTTTATCACCAACTCTCCGCAGCTGATGAAAGTAATGTGAAATGTTTGGGCCAATTTGACAGTAACAAACACGAAGAAGTCTTTAGTTTCAATACAGGTGAATAAAAATCTCATATGTTGCAATTTAATGGGTCAGATTGTTTAGGATATGAAGGAGAAGTGTTTGTCGCTACAAAGTTGCAAAATGTGATAACTAATGATAATTTAGATACTGAAATGGTTTCAAAAGGGGGAAAATTGAGGCTCCAGAGGAAAATCGCATGTCGTTTTTAAATAGAACATCTAGTGTGTATCAGAAGATTTTGGGTCCTTTTTAGCATACGAAGAAGATACATTTCTACATATCCTTGACTATTTTAAGTTCCAGTTCAGTTGTATTGTTCCCATATCCAAGATGCTTAATATACAGGTTGGTTATAATACTGTATTTAGTAACGTAACTCAATAAAGTAACCGTTACTATATTCAGTTACGAAAATATGAACAAGTATTTGTGCTTTCATACTTTTTATTTGTTTTTGAATATTATTCATTATATATACAATGCTGGTTGATGAAAAGAGAATATCTGCTGTTGCATTTATTGCAAATAAAGTGTAAACAAAGATCCCAAAATAATTTTCCACAATTTGCAAAAAATGCAATGGTGAAGTTTTTATTTTCAACAAGCATTGTGAAATGTGTTCACTGTAAGTCAAAACTGTCAACGTATTTTATTGCAATAATGTCCACAATATATTTAACAATGTGAGTTCTGGCTATTTTTCACAACAATGTTACTGTGTTTAGTTATGTTTACCGTTACTAAATTAAGTGTTATAACCAACCTGATATAATTGTTGGTAAATTGATCAGCTGTTGCCTGCTTGCATTGTGCACTGCATCATCATTCATCATTTCTAACTTTCGCGCTCCCTGGTATATTTCTTATACCATTTAATTTACATAAATTTGTGTCTAAGTTCTTCTACTTTATATTTTTGTCTGTACTTTCTGTTTGCGTGAAACTAACGACATGATGCCACTAAAACCAAAATGAAAAGAAATGAAAAATTCACTTTCACCCCATGCTATAGTTGCAACCTTGATGAAAGTTTCTCATCGCCCTTCTTCACCTCTAGGCAGCGCAAGAAAACCGCACAGTGACCATGATGGTGCTAAAGAAATCAACAGAACTGATAACATACAAGAATGGTGCAACAGACTTGTCCTATTTCAATGTTGTTTGTGCAAAAGGCGATGAAATTCTTCACATAAGAATTTACCAGAAGCACAAATTTACAATGGTGCGGGCAGGCATTGCCTATAAATTTGCAAATCTCATCAAACGAGGGGACGCCTGTTGGTGTGTCAGTAACTGCAGTATTTCCTATGCTGCTCCTGTCAAAGTTGACACCTTTCCAGAACACAAGTTAATCTTGCCAGAAGAGGAGCCAAAGGCTGGTTGTAAAAGATCCATTAAGGATGCCCTAGAGATCCCACAAAAGTCCACTGTTGTTGGCAAAATCATGAAGGTAATGTTTCCATTTTTTTGCTATATAACAACCGTATAAGATTCTGTTTTGTTACATGGTTCATGCATTGTGATTAGTTTTTCCAGTCCATACTGAAATTGATTAGCATGAACCCAGATGAGGTGGCACACAACCTTTTGATGTTGTTGGTCTGCACTCTCCCTTGCCGAGTCAGTAGGTAATTGTTTGTGTCCCTGCAACAAACAGTGTGAACCTTTATCTTTTAGAATGATCATGTACTGGCTGTTCTGGATGTACACTGGTCCCGAAAGCCAAAAAGATATTAATATTGTGCTTTAAAGGGTTAATTTACCGGTGTTGTAATTAATCAGTTACGTTTGTTGCCCAATGCAATTTTCTGTAACTCAGTTTTGAGCCATTGTTAATGTCATGCGGTGCTACAAAATCTGCAGTGTATGCTTTTTGCTGCTGTCTTCACTGTTGCTTTTTTCCTTGCCTGAGACAGTCCTACTTGTAATGTTTGTACTTCTGTGTGCAGGGTTCAAAGTCACCTTAAAGTCACTAAAGGCCTTGGAAATTCCTTGTATTTCAAAATTTTGGTAATACCACAAAAGTGTTGGTGGAAGCTGATGTGTCAGTGATAAAACACACAAAAGCTACCAAATTCTTTGCGGCTAGACCCACTGTTTCTATATTAAACAGTTTTATACATTTGAACCTTTACTAGACTTTGCTTGTGAAAAAGATTGTCAAATATCTGAATATTTCCATCTTTGCAGATTTCTTAGAATCTTTGAAAAGTGCTGGAACTGTTTCCTTGTGAAAACTGATGAGGTTTGGGCCCGTGGTTATAAATCCTTTTTTCTTTGAGTACAGACTCAAATCTCAGACATTTGATTGGTCAGTAGTGAGTTCAGAATCAAAACTGACCAATCAGATTACAGAGATTGGAGTCTGATATCAGTGAAAAGTTTTATAACCTCGGATCCTGGTAAACCAAATTCCTGAGGTTTGTGCAATCTGTTTACAGGTTTCACCATTGAAGTTTAGGCAAGAAGGATCATTACCTGTTCGGTGTTTAGGCATCAAAGATCACTCTCGGACACCTGTGAAGGTCACTTTATTCGACAAGCTGGCTACACCTGATTATTTGCCAGATGCAGTTATTGAAATATCCAGTGTTTACCAGAAAACTTAACAGAACAGAAGACAGCTGACAGCGACCCGAGATACACAATTTCAGGTATATTTTTACGAGTTTCACTTGCAGTTTACCTTACTCATTTTGAATTCTTCCTGTTTTCTTTGAAGTCTGAAAGAGACCACTACTATATTGTTTCAATTATCCCGACACACTTTGGAGACGGTGGGGATATTGCTGACTCCTTCGTTCATCTACCTGTCTGTTCCTCCATCTGTCCTTTTATCACGCTATCTCCTAAAGGGGTGAATTCCAATGGTCCAATTCCTTAGGTCTTTGAGGTGTGCAAAGCACATTCATCAAGCCCTGGATCACAGGGGCTTGATGATGGTCTCAAAAGTTCATACTCAGATGTTAGCATGCTGCTTTAAGGTGTAAATTTTTATCATTTTTGCAACAAAACTGCAAAACAACCGCAGGAGCTGTTCACATTTGTAATAACCATGGCCCTCTCCACACCCTCCTGGACATGAGGAGCTGTCTCAAAAACATTGAATAAAAACCTTGCATTCTGTAATAGGTAGGCCCCTCAAAAACAATGAAAACAAACAAAATACAGAAAATAGCGGACTCGGTTTTATTGAGTCTATTCATGAGCAGTAATGAAAAATGCAATGCTGCTCAAGCCCATACACTCGCATAAACGATATAGTTAAGTATGCTATAGCCATATTGAAGTGCCAGTATGTAATATGTACTTTGTTGAACAATATATATATGGTCTCACTTAAAATGACCGATCCATCCCTGGTCTTCATTGTTGTTTAACAAAATATTACTTCCTTATCTAATATACAAAATGTAGAACAAAAGTAGCAAAATATTACTTCCTTATCAAATATAAAACAAAAGTTTTAAAGTCCTATATATGTTTCAATGTAAGTCAGACACTGATGACTGATGTGATTTAAAATTTAAAATTGCCTTACAAACTCCAACCCCCACCCCTCCCTCAATATCTTAAAATATAAAGACAGAGTTTCAGATATCTCTTACAACAGTCTGCAAATAAGCTTTATTTCTTTGGAATCCATGTTACTGTTTTCCTTTTATGAAATCATCAAATGTGTATGGGGATTTACAAAGTATGTACCACTACTAGGTACAAGAGGATACATTCCTACCAAGTTTTGCATATATTTGTACAGTGTTTGCTCTAAGCCTAGTTGTGCATGAGTTATGTGATTTCCAGTGGATGCATTGCGCTTGCTTTGTTGCATGTCACTGTTGATGCTTTACTTTTACTTATAGGCTGAATATGACCATATTATTTGACATTCATCATGTAACATTAGTGCCAAGTTCGTTTGTGCATACAAGCATTTTCAGATTCAATGATTTTTACCCGAATTGTTTTTATTATCCCCTTGCCAAAGGCGGGGTGATATTGTTTTGGCGTGTTTCCGTCCATCTGTGTATCCAAAAATTATTGTACCTATGCTTACATCTTGCATAAAAACTGTGACTCGATACATAAATTAGATATGAAACCATGTAAGTACATCCTGAAAGTGTGTTAAAAATTGGTATCTATGGAGGAATGGATTAGTGCCTTAAAATGATTATCTATAGAGTGAAAATTTTAAGTTTACTCTTATTTATTTAACATTGATTATGAAACATATTCTAGCAACTTAACATTAATCATGCTTGATGGCTGCTTTCTGGGTTTCTCACCAGTACTTGCGCCTATTTAGGGATTGGAGAAGTAGTAAAAGGAACAAATCTGGCCTCTCACGGGATCGGAACCCATGACCTGTGGATCTGAAATCTAATGTTCTACCCCTGGACCACGACACCTCCTAAAGAGCTGACCCCCAACAGTGCCATATTGACACTTTGGCGGGGATATCAATTCAACAAATTTGCTTCTTGATTTGTCAGCTGTTGCAAATAATGTCTGTACTGCTGCTCCTATAACTGACAGTATGCGATGCCTACATTAACTTCACTAGTTACGTTATTTCGAAGTAACCACTTTTACATCATCTTTTCTAGTTTTTGGCAAACAACAATGTAGCAGATATCGCCTGTACTCCGGCTGATTGCAGAATATTCGAAGAACATCCCGACTTCAACGGAAATGATGAGAAATGTACAGCGAAAACCGTTACTGTTGAAAGCATTTATGAGGTTGCTCTGTATGATGGATGTGTCAACAATGGCAAGTTTTTGCTTTTTCATGAACCATTTGTTACTACCATTGCACTGATTTAAATTAACTCCTTACATACATGCACTACATGTGCTCTCCCAAAGAACTTCAAGAAAAGGATTTGGATTAAACACAATTTCTTCGTGCATTTTTAACTCAGACCAAAGCAGAAAATATCGAACGCAGTCTGCTTATTTGTTTACAGTTCTTTGTAGAGGTTTTAGCAGACGACCGAGGCAAGTCACAATCAAAATACACAGCTCGGTTCGGCAAAAAGGATGTCAATCGGGTTCCCCTGTTGAACGGCCATGAGCCTCAAAGGACACTCCATCGTCCGATGAGCAAAAAATAAGACTTAAAAAAAACTTCCAAAATTAAGATTCCAAACACAATGGTTAGGCGAGTTTTCATGATTTAGTTAAAATTTAGAGTGGCAGATAATGCACTGTTTATCATGCGATCAATATGAAAAATCCAAAAGTACTTTGAATCAGTACCCCCTATAATAGGCTGGTACCCCCAGATTTTAACAGCAGGGGTTACCTGTACTCTCAAAAAAAATAGCAGTGGGAACACTGTCACTGCCTGTAGATCAATGTTTGTTTTCCCTTTCATTTCAGCTTGCCGTAGAAAGAAGTTCCAGGACAATAAATGTCCAACATGTGGTAGAACAGTTTCTTCTAAAACCATTCGGCTGAAGTTGGAAGTAATCGATGAAAATGTTGGCAGACAATTCACAATCTTTCAAAGAGATGCTGAGGCTATATTTGACTTTTAGCTAGACGAAGACTCAACAGAAGATGACATCATTACTAATTTGATCTCACAGCTTCCGATTCAAATCATAGCCAAAATCATTAGGAACAACCTTGTTGACATTGAAAAAGTTTAAAAACTGTGTGGACGGCCTTGCAGTATTTAGCAGCTATCCTTTTTCTAGCTATACATGTGCACTACATACATAAAGAATAATGGATAAGAAAACCATAAACTTTGAATTATTGCTGTTCTATGCATTGTTTTGTTCCCAAAATTGGGACAAGTTGACAAAATGCTAATCTGTTGAGAAATTTACAGGGTCAAAATTTTTTGCCTGCATTGCAGAAGTTACAATTTTATATATACTACTCAAAGTTTGCTAAGCACCAATATAGACTGTCCCATCTAAACTGAACATAACAGACTTGCTAGTAGAAAAACAGCATGAAGCTGCAGTTTTTCTCATAGGGATAAAAAAATGTCAAAAAATAAGCTGTGACCCATAAGCGTAACCATCAAATGGCCAATATTTAGCACTACCCTTAAAATCTGACTTTTTAATCACCTATGGGGTGATTTCGAGCACTCTGTTCATTTAGAGAAAATGACTGGCATACAAGTTGGGTCAGAAACCCATGTCAGTCATATGTGAATGTATGAACAGGGTTTCAAGCAGTTGTAGTGAACAACATTTTTAGTCCCTAAAAAGGCCTTCTTTGAAGACCTACAATTACTTTTTTTATTAAAAATGATCAATGACACTGGGTCTTGATTTCAAATTTCCATTAGTTTTCTCCATATTCACGATCATGGTTTTAGTGCATTGAAATAAAAAATGTGTGGTGCTTACCAAAAAAAAAAAAAAAATATCAAACAGGGAATGCCACGTACCAAAAACGCAGCCTCCCCAAAACGAGCCCCACATCACCCAGAAGTGCACACCAAACCATAACCCTTCAATGGGAAATGGTCTTAGATAATAAATTGTCATATCAGTGGAGTTAAAGAAATTATAGCTATTTTCTTTTTCAAATCTGTCATTGATGTCCATTGCACAAACGTGTTTGCAATAAGGTGCTTTTTTCATGTGTTGAATTTTTTTTGCTTGAGAAGAATGATAGATAGAACAGAAGCTATGTCTCATACACAATCATTATATAGCTTGTATAGGAAAATACATGTAATACAAAGAAGGGTCAGCATAAACCCTGTGGTATATTTTCCCATTGATATGTATTCATAAGTAATTTGATGTCCTCTACACTATATTATTTCTTGTTAAGTTGTTACATGGTAAAACGAATATGAACCTTATAGCAAGTGAATGTATATGATATGCTCCAGAAAAAAATAGTCAACTCAGTTAAAGACACGAGTCTATAATATTTTTTCCAGTGTATATAACAACATATTCACCAGCTATAAAGTCCATATTTGTATTATATTGCACCTTCAAAATTATGCTAGGATTTTAAGACACTTCCATATTGTCATCAGCTTTTGTCATCTATTGCACTGGTAATTTGTGGGTAGTACAATTAGTGTATTGGTATGGACCAGTCTAGTGATGTTAGCTAGCTGGAAAATATGATATGCTGTACACCAGATAAAACAAAATACTGACCTTGACCATCGACTCCCATCAGTTCAGTTTCTTATATGCATATCCCATCGTATTCATTCACCAGCTTGAAAGTCCATACTTGTATAATATTACTACTTCAACATAATACTAGAATTTAAGAAACCTTTTTATTGTGATCAACTTTTGTCATCCATCTGCACTGCTCATTATTGGCTACAATTTTCCCTACAGCTTGGCATTTGTGCTCTTTTTAACAGTAATCACATTTTAATGACTAAGTATCTGCCTGTCACTGTCATGTCTTTGTTAACTACCTATACCAGTATTAATCCTGCTATGTAACAACAAAACAACTCTTACTGTTGCATTGTACCTATAGCAACAAACCTTTAGTGCAATAACACATACTGTCATTGTTGCCATTACTGTTTTTAAAATGATCGTACTCTCAAAACAAAGACCAACCCTATTCAAAACCAACCTCCATAATTTTTCATGTTTCTTTTTGTGAAAAACCACATTTTTGCCTGCATATGCTGTATTTTAATCAATCTGTTTGAGGCCATTTTTATACTTCATCTTCTTATTCTTATTGCCATTATATTTTATAAAAGTGAAATTATTCCTCTTCATTTCTCCTAAGTCTTGCTAATTTTCTGGTGTGCTGAATGTTACAGTTTAATGTGAAAGTTTGCTATTCTGTAAATATGGACAATCCATGTGCTTTTTATATTCTTTAATCTATAAACATACCAGTGATATATGTGTGTATTAAAACTGTTCATTGTTTCCCTGACGTACAGCTTGTATATGTAGGCAGTTTGCACTGTTACGGGGAATGGTAATATCGAAGTTTCTCAAAACTTATGTATTGAATGCTAATGAAATTTGACACATCACTAGACGTGGCGTGTAACTGCCCATGGTTCAAAGGGCATACTTTTTGGAAAGTTACTTTCAAAAATCCCTTCTTTGTTCTATATGCTTTCTGACCATTGTTTTCGGGCTAAAATTCCAAGGATGATTGGTGTAGAAGCAAGGTATATCTTAAAGCCTTTTGTATATGGGCAAAGTAATGGTAACTTCAATTATATCTTCACTGTGCCGTTGTATGAATATTAATGTCAGACAAATGAGATTATTTTCAGGCCCTTCAATCCATATTGAAATATGACAATGATTAACTATTCATGTATAAATGAATTGGTAAACCTTGTTGCATCTTAATTTAATTTGTACAGGCGTGTATCGGGCATCACTTTTGTAAACTAAAGCACACATTCTTTACACATGGCTATATTTACATAGTTGACAGCTAATAATCATATGATCATAACAATGCTGTTATATTTAACCATATTCTTCCCTTCAAAGCATTTACCGCAAATGTTTAAACTTTTATTTAGAAAGTATGAATAAACATTTTCAAATAGAGGACATTTCTCAAATTAAAAATATGTTTGCAGCAGGAACAGTCATTTTAAAACTGTATGCTAAGTTTCATAAGCTTTCTGCTACAGGTTTTCATGGAAATCCAATTTTATCTTCCCCAGTGACAATGCAAACTTCCTATACATGTAGTTTAGTCTGTTCTTGTTTTTATCTTTCGTTATAAAATTGTATGGCTGTCCATCATTAGTCCTACCTCTTGATAGCCTTTTGCAGTAGCTCGGACTTGTTTTATTCATGTATTAACATTGCAAAATCCACTGGTGATTGCCATTCATATGCAGGCCTATGGCGTATATGCTAATTTCTTTGGCCTTGTGTGGTTTCTGTCCCACCATCAATATATGCCCACAAAACCGGTTTAAATACTTCACAAAGTCACAGTAATTAATCTATACATAGAAATATTGTTTTTGTTTTAAGCTGTGTTAGTAAAACATAGTCTATTGCATTACATTTCTTATAACTGGTACAAAAACTAGGCAGAAAACAAGTTCAGTCCCTGCAAAACTTTTGTGGGAGTCGTCTGTTTTTGTTGAAATGGTAAATTTCCACTGTTTATTACATCTTGGTAGATGAAACAGTTACAACAATTTTCCTCATTTGACTAATGCATTGTATTTTGTGCATGTTTGTTTCCATTGCTGTATTGCTGTTTTAATTGTGCATTTCCCGTGATACTATGTACATACCAACCTTTTAAAGCAGTATTCCCATTCCTTGCATACTACAGTTATTTAATTTTGTTTATTGTGCTCTCATTTATCTTACAAGATATTTAATGCATGACATTGTACCCTCACTGTTAATTTTTGTGTTAAGTTATAACTGGTGTGGCAAGGAAACTAACAACAGCTTTTAATATAGACATACATCATTTTCTTAGCAAAATCTGTTAAATGTAAGGTATGTTGTATTTTTCTTAAAAGTATTTCTTTTTAAAACATATCATTATCATGTGTCCTGTGCAATATTGGATAGTGAAGATCACCGAGACGTCACACAGGTTATCAGGTCAAATAGCTGGTGGGCAGTAAACAAACAATTTACAGTGCATGAAATTAGATGCAAAATTTTCAAATAAAAATTTAACTTACTCATTTTTCAACAATTTTTGGTAATTCAGTTCCTTCAACAGTTTCTTTGGAATTGGCAGTTCTTACTTTCACTTACTTTTTCAGTTTTACCTCATATTTCTTTTATTTTTTAAATGTTCTTTAACCTGTACATCTACGGACAATCTTTACTTGATTTGCAGATGTCGTTTATGTGCTAATCATTTTTTTCGAGCCCGCTTGCGGTGAGCTCGACTTAGTCGTCACTTTTGGCGGTTCGGTGTATGTGCGTCCGTCCGTCGGATTTTGTCCGGACCATATCTTTTTCATGCATGGAGGGATTTTGATGTTACTTGGCACAAATGTACACCATCATGAGACGGAGTGACATGCGCAAGAACCAGGTCCCTAGGTCTAAGGCCAAGGTCACACTTGGAGGTTAAAGGTCAAATTCAAGAATTACTTTGTCCGGAGCATATCTTTTTCATGCATGGAGGGATTTTAAATTAACTTGGCACAAATGTTCAACATCATGAGAAGGAGTGTCGTGCGCAAGAACCAGGTCCCTAGGTCTAAGGTCAAGGTCAAACTTGGAGGTTAAAGGTCAAATTCAAGAATAACTTTGTCCGGAGCATATCTATTTCATGCATGGAGGGATTTTAATTTAACTTGGCACAAATGTTCACCATCATGAGAAGGAGTGTCGTGCGCAAGAACCAGGTCCCTAGGTCTAAGGTCAAGGTCACACTTAGAGGTTAAAGTTCAAAGTCAAGAATATCTTTGTCTGGAGCATTTCTTCTTCATGCATGGAGGGATTTTGATGTTACTTTGTACAAATGTTCACCACCATGGACTTCCCTGTTTTTAGAATTACTTCCCTTTGTTGTTACTATAAATAGCTTATATTGTAACTTTTTTATTACTGGCCGTAGAGAAAAATCGAGACCACTTTTCTGTGGTACAACATGCATGTTACATCCAATATTTAGGTGTATTTTGACCCATCTCTACTTGGTAAGGAGTTAGCCCTTTTGACATATGGTGGGTTCGACATGTTGCACGTGGGCATCTAGTTATATTTCATGTGTGTGTAAAGTATGTTTTATGTACATAATGTTAACAACTGTATGCCTCATTTCTTGTTTGTGTTACTATGCATGTTACACCTTATTTTTAGCTCACCTAAGCTGGCTCAGGGTGAGCTATTAGGATCGATGAATGTCCGTCGTCCGTCCACACTTAGTTCGTTAACACTCTAGTGGTCACATTTTTTCCTCAATTGTCACGAAACTTGGTCAGGATGTTTGTCCCAGTAATTACTCGGACGAGTTCGAATATGGGTCATCTCGGATGAAAAACTAGGTCATATGACTCAAAAATAGAAAAATCTTGTTAAGGCTCTAGAGGCTACTGTTTCAGTCCAAATATCCTGGCAATTTGTCAGAAAGGTTGTTTGGTTGATTTCTAGCTCAAGTTTTAATATGGGTCACCTGGGGTCAAAAACTAGGTCACACAGCCTGAATATGGAAAAACCTTGTTAACACTCTAGAGGTAACATTTTCAGCCCAAATATCCTGGAAATATGTCAGAAAGGTTGTTTTGATGATTTCTAGCCCAAGTTCGAATATGGGTCATCTGGGGTCAAAAACTAGGTCACAGAGCCCAAATATGGAAAAACCTTGTTAACACTTTAGATGTTACATTTTCAGCCCAAATATCCTGGAAATTTGTCAGAAAGGTTGTTTTGATGATTTCTAGCTCAAGTTCGAATATGGGGTCATCTTGGGTCAAAAACTAGGTCACAGAGCCCAAATGTGGAAAAACCTCGTTAACACTCTAGAGGTAACATTTTCAGCCCAAATATCCTGGAAATTCGTCGGAAAGGTTGTTTTGATGATTTCTAGCTCAAGTTCGAATATGCGTCATCTGGGGTCAAAAACTAGGTCACAGAGCCCAAATGTGGAAAAACCTTGTTACGGGGTGAATTTTAACCAAATAAGAATATCTTTTCTTGTGTCAAATAAATATTGTCCAAATAAAGATTTTATGACAAAATGTATCCGTTTACTTTCTTACCGATTCACTCGGATTTCTAATCGATGCCATTGCGAGCATTGACGCCGAGTTCATCTGCAAAAGTAAAAGCAAAATGACCGACACCGGCAAGAACACGGACTTGGACACTTTTCGCTAGCTTATTGGAGGATTTGAGTTGTATTTGCTACCCATAAATGACTCGGAACAATCGGAAATTCCTCCTGACATTTCACAACGAAATGAGTTGAATTTTGGATAAACGAGTCGGTAAGTTGTAATTGTAAGAATTTAATATGTTTTTTTTTTCTGCATTTCATCGAGTTATGAACCTTTGGTATCTATGCAAATGAGTAAAACTTCTGACATCTCATACCTCGATAATATGCAGAAAAACACAATTTTTAACCAAAAAAACAAAAAACAAAACTGAAATATGTCAACCATATTTTCCATTAATTTTGTATGATATATTTTGTTTATAAAGAAAGAAATGACTGAGCATAACTTAATCTTGTTTAATTTTCTGAAGCATGTTTTTCAAGTTTTAAAAGCTTTTCTTGGCCGTTTAGTAATTATTAGCAGTATTGAAGCTTTAAATTTGTACTTTTTCACTTTTTAAAGCAAAATAAACATCTAATTTTCACAAACTGTTAAGTCAAAAGCAATAAAAGTGGTATCACCCATCAAACTGACCATTATAATTTGAAGAAAGACATCAATCACTGATTTATACTACTTGAAAAATGATAACTGTTTTTCTATTTACAACAACTCTTTAATTCAAATTTTCGGCAATATTGCCTTTTTCAAGAAATTTGTCTGCACTTTTTTAAATTCACATGTTGATCATATTCATGACAAGCTTAGAAAGCTTGTCATGAATATGATCAACATGTGAATTTAAAAAGTGCAGACAAATTTCTTGAAAAAGGCAATATTGCCGAAAATTTGAATTAAAGAGTTGTTGTAAATAGAAAAACAGTTATAATTATTATTCCCTGAGGAATATTGAAAGTATTTATTGTGAAAAATGATAGTTGGCAAAGTTATAATCATTCTATGAATCTATATCACATTTTTATTCCATTGAATATGGAGAAAGTCAGCAAAATTGTTTTGAATATCCTAGTCAAAACTTTCTGATAGGTATGTTTTAATTCACATTTTTACAAACAAAAATGGCACCATTTTTAGCATCTTTCTGGACCGCAACTCAATATAGAAACTTTGAAGGGTAATATAACTTTAAAATGCTGGTAATAAAACAGTGTTTAACGGATATTGAGGCCAAAAACCTGACTAACTATTTTCAGTGAGATCAGTCTCTTATGCCTCAGTCACACTACACCGTATAGCGTTAACGGACGCCCAGCGTATAGAAAAATTGCGGCAGAAAGTTATCCGGTGACGAAAGGCATCCCCCGCTTCTGCTCGGTGCTCTCGCGATCGGTGTATTGGGCGCATAAAACGGACAAAACGCACAATGATCGCACGATCAACGCACATATACAGGACAAACAACATTCAATTAACAGACATCACCGTACTGGTAACGGACTTGTACCGCGTAAAACGTAAGCGCAACGCATGAGAAACTGACAAAACGTTCTTCGAACGTTTGACGAACGTATTTCTACCGGTTACGTGACGGACAAAACGGGCATAAAGAGTCCGATATTTTTTTGTTCCGGCAAAATAGTTTCCGCTCGCTCAGACATCACACGTGCTGAAGTTATTCCAAAATGCCAAAAGCGAAGTTGTCCGTTAGATGTACTGAAGCAATGCGCTGGTATGCGTTTTGTTCGTTACTCGTGCGTTCCTTATTCTGTACTTGTCCGGTTCGCATCAGTTTTGTCCGGTGGACCATCGTTTCACGTCAGTTATTTATCAGTTCCTATGCGTTCCTTGTCAGTTATCGTCCGTTGAACATACGTTACATCCGTTGCATGTCCGGTAGTAGTCCGGCCGTTAATCAGGTCTACCGGACAAGAACGGATGTGAACCGGACAAGTACAGGTTAATGAACGCAAGAGTGAGGAACAAAACGCATACCGCTACCGTACATCTAACGGACAACTTTGTCCGGTGGTGTACTTTCCAAATTTTGAACATGCTCAAAACCTTCCACCGGATGTAACGAACATTGCCGGACAAGGAGCGCAGGCGCCGCATGAAAAACGGAAAGGAAACGCATGTTAACGGACACGAACGGATTGAAAATTTTGTTATACGTTGGACGTCCGTTAACGCTATACGGTGTAGTGTGACTGAGGCATTACGTTTAGATACTATGACAGTCTTGAATATTATATCACACGATTTAGTCTACACCACATATTTCTAACATCATTTCGAAAGATAGAAATGCAAGACATTATTTTCACATATTAATATATCATCAGTAACAAAAACTCAAGCACTATCCATAGTACCAACTTACAAGGCATTTGAAAAAATGTCTGAAACAGCAGACTAACTAGTGTCAATTCAAGATTTTTAATTGTTCTATCACTGTTTTAAAACACATTATCGTACTTAAATTACTGAACAGAGTGCAAATGAGAAGTTAGAAATCAACTTAAATATAAAAATGTTTCCATTTGATATAGTAAATGCACAACACGGTATAGTCACGTTTTTAGAAAAAAAAAAGCAAGCAACCTTATTTTTCTAAGATGTAAGAAATGAAATACATGTATTACAAACAAATACATGTTCATAGAAATACATGAATTGAAAAAGCGTTAACACTGTACAACATCGTCGCTGAGGGTAGGTAACCAGCTGAAAACTGGTTCACTACGGAATTCTTCAGAAATCCTCTGAACATTAAAAGCTGTATACGGAAATAACGTGTGTCAAACGACATTATTTTATCACCTTCGTGAAAATCTATATATATAACACAATCAGAATATTACAGTAAAAGTTTCGTAATTTCTTTAGATTAATCAACATTTCAAAAAGTGTAGTCTAAAATCAGTTCAAAACTAATCTTTATCATTGCCAAGAAAAATCATTTCTATAGGGACAAATATATGAGGCACATAATGCTTCCATCTAAAACGATACTTAAATTGATGAATGCACCTTTCGTATTGAATGTATGCTGACATTATGCCACATGAGTATTCCTTCAAAATTTAGTTTCAGTTGATAACTGGAACTTTCAGTGTACTAACATAGATGTATATTTCACTTCTAGTAGACAGACCAGCACTTTAAACTGCGAAAATAAAGTCAATTTTAGTCAATATCATCAAAACTACATTGCAAAAGGTGTTATATCACGTAAAACCTTCAAATGGATAATTAGGCTTAATCACTGCTGTTGACTTTCTATTCAGTTTATAAATTTCATCTACGTTTGGGCTTAGTTAAAGCTCGCGAATCAACTGTTTTGTCATTGTATAAGAAGGAAGTCCAAAAGGCTATGGTCAAGACTAAAAAAAAGACCTAAAACTTCCAGTTGTAATAATTATTTTACAGTGGCTATAAATGATTTACTACATAAACGCCATATAAAAAGCATCCTGTTCACAGAATTATGTTATCGTCTTTGATGTCCCATATTTCTTCAATTATGCATGCCTACTTCATTTATTCCTTTGCTACAGATTTCAGGAAGTCGAGCTGCCCTTCTACAACTTCCATGGTGGCCATGTTAACAGCACGGACCGTGAACTCGGCTTCTCCAACAACAAGCTCTTGAACAAGTATAGAACAGGATGGCCAGCCGGTAGGTGGAGGTGGAATCAACAACAAACCGATACACTCACAGCCGTATTCTTCCTCCGAGTACTTTGGGTCCATTTCCTCGGACCTATAAACATCAGCAAATATTGGCATAATCTTTCTGAGGATGCCGAATAAATCGTTTCCCGAGGACAGGTGTGCACACGGAACGCCGTGATGGTCTCCAACTTTAAGGACGTCACCTTTAGTTATCAACTTCACAAAAATGGAGCCACACATTTCGATACCATTCTGTACTACCTTTAGCTTCTCCGGATCTATACCTGGTTTGAATTTTTGGGCAAAGGAGAATCCATATGTATATCGGGCGATACGCTCCGTTATAGCCGTTGGATTTCGGCCTGCAATTACTGCCCCTTTAAGTACTGCAAGGGATGGTTCAACTGGGACAATAACTCTGACTCCAGGAACTTTCTGTCTGATGACATTTTGAACGTATTTAGATTGCGAGAAACCACCAACCATGAGTAAGGTGTTAATTTCTCCTAGTTTATCGTCTTCACGCATTGTATTGATAAAACTGACGATACCTTCTATTGCTTTCGCATAGAATGATTTCATTATTTCCTTTCCAATGCATAGCTTGTCTCCCTTTAGCATCAAATTCTCTTTTCCATGGATTTCCGAGCCTCTATTGATCTTTGTTTCCAGTGATTCTTCACTCAGCTTAGCAATTATATCCATCAATTCTAATTTTGGAATTCTTATTCTCACTGCATCTGGTTTCTCAGGATCAAACGTTCTCTTCTTTGTTTCAAACTCTAGTTGGATTTCCATGTTGTGATCTTGATGATCATCTCTCAGACACTTGACAACCTTTGTCCCAAATATTTCCTCGAGGAAGATAAAAAATTCATGGTCCACCAAAATTCCGCCTAATGCATCTCCATCTGCTCGGTGTATTTCTTTCAGGTTCCTGTCAGGCAAAATTTCATGGACTGACAGATCAGCCGTTCCACCTGCACAAAAATGTCGAATGCATTACATGCATAACATTTTATTTTGAATATATAATCAATCTATCTACCTATCCATCATCGTTCCACCCAGCCTACCACCAACCGTGTCTGTCTGTATGTCTGTCGGTTTCTATTAAATGTGTCGAACTTTCAATTATATGGGAGAAGTTGGACTTATCACATATTTTGGGCCCTTGAGTAATTGTCATTTTGTTTTCAATACATGTTTTAACGTCAATTTCGTGGTAACGTTTGGTCAACATGTACAAAACTTAATGCCCTAGCTGTTTTAGAAAACTTTGTTTGATCATATTGCCACAAAATGTGTGTATGAACATTCACCTTCATTTATATTGAAAAAAGAAAATGTTTATATTACCTCCTAAGTCGGCAACAATATACTTTTGCCCTTCTGGAAATGGTTCTAGTTCAAAGGATCCGTCCACTTTCGCTATTCTGCAGAGCTTTTCATTATTGCAATATAGGGAAGCCGCCTCAGGTTCAAGTATTAGTTTGATATTGCCATCTATACCTGCCTGTCATACATAAGCAAAACAGTTATATTTTCAGGTTTCTTTTTCTATGAAACAGAACGTTTTTTTACAATATGTTGCAGCAGATTAAAAAGGGCACTCTCTACATTTTGCAGATTGAGTTCAACAACACACATCGAAAATGCCATATTTTAGCACAAATAATCAACATAGAGGCATTCTGTAATAAATCGCTATCCACCCATTAATTGTACATACATTTACAACAACTTTAAATAGCTTATTGAATCCTTTACAGTACTGCTACATATTTAAAACGCTGATTTTTACCGATAATTACTGATATGTTTCGCTGATATGTATTGTTACTAGATTTTGCTTTAATGTTTCACCTTTAGTGCTGCTTTTCTCATAAACTGTTTCGCAGAGTCTGACCATATAGCGGGTACAGTTATAACCTATAGTATATCGTCTTCTTGGAACCCAACATAGTGGGAATATAAATTTGTAAAGATTTTATCCTTCAGGTGACCAATGACAGCTGCAAAGATGTCTATTGCTGGTAGTTCCTTTCCACTTTTGTCGACAAGCTTTGTGTCTAACCGAAGATCCTGAGACAGGAAGAAAAGATCACTTAAATAGTCCTGATTTTAAAACAAAGTTTAAATGGAAGGTACCTATTAGTTATAATCGTTTTCGGCATTTGCTTCAAATACAAATGTATTCACAATTAGGATTATCTGTTAACGTAAGCGTTTGAATATGTATAAATCAGACAAAAGATGATAATAAGATATTTTGGGACAAAAATACATCTATTAATACAGCTCTACCAGATGAGCAACTGCTGAATAGAATATACATGTACATGCATGCAATGCAGCCGTCAAAGATTTTCGGTATTACCCATAAAAAGCCTAAATTTCGAACTTTCACGCACTTTAAATACCATGTTAATGTGATATTACCGTTCAAAATCCATTGTAGTTTTAAATTAAAACTTATTACTTATATGTTTTAAATGCATCCGTTGTGTTTTCAGCACCATAACCCAATGTGGCAATTTTAAAGGGTAATATAACTTGAATCATTTTTAATAATTTTCTTTCTTTCACTACACGTATTTTACATTTCACCAAAAGTACGAAGTTTAAAGTCGATGCAAATTCTAAAATAGGTACAAATAGATATCACTAATTGAAATATTTCATCACTTTTTGAAATAATAAATTCAAAGTTAACAACGATTTATTGTGAAGTCTAACTGGCTTTAAGATACTAATTCAAATCTTACTGACGACCAACCGAATAACTGTTAGTTTAAGTTTTTGTGATTTTCAAGAACTCCTTTCAGTCTTTTTCCATGATTTTGTATCTCTGCAGACTTCTTTTTCTATGCGAAACTGAAATAAAAGTCGCAGTACAATTAAACTGAAATTCTGGAACGTAAACTGTTCGGACCGTTTGCAAGCGTCATAATTATATGCATGATATTTTCTTGACAGAAATATAAGGATGTTTTGGATCTTTTCTGGTACAACATTGTATTACAAAATCATTGCATCGTTCGAAAACATCATTTTTACCTTTGTCTGATAAAGCCTCATTTTGAACCTTTCAAAGTAATAGTATTCTTTTGCACTACATTTACTTCCATCATCTTCTCTTTCGCTATGATCCCTGTCTTCTTCTATCAAGATTTTGTACTTTTCCTCCGCTTCGTAACCAAATGCCATAAACTCTTTGTTGGGTGATAATAGTACGCAAGTTGGCGCCTTGTCTGTTGCCGTACGAACGTTTTCCCCGGACCATTTACTTGTGATTATTTTGTTAGGATCATCATAGAAGGAAAAGGCAAAACCTGTGAAGGTTGTTCCGAAATCTATGGCAGCTACGACAATCTTTTCAGTTTTTGCTTTAACATGTGCTACTTTAAAGTCGACCGGAAGATCTGGCGCAGCCATTGTATCTCATAAGTCTGAAATGCATGCATGTATACATGAATCTTCTTATTGTGTTCGCCTTCTGTTTGTATTTGATGAAACAAGATCCATTCTCAGCTAAATTTTAAAAGAGTTATAGATACAAGATGAAAAAGAAATATTGCGCTGCTTCAGTAGTTTCTAAAACTAAGATATAATATTATCTTTAGAAAAACAAGTTGTTTTCGGTCGGCAATATTCGTTTTACGGTCTTTTTTGTCATTTTACTTTATTTTCAAATTTCTTCATTTATCCACGGACCTATATAGTGAGAATGGGAATATACAATAAAATACTCTTGCGTTTTCAGTTTTTCTTGGATGGGTTAATAATTTAAGTATACGCATATAATTCATATTTATGTTACCTCCAAATTAATGTTTATTATAAGTGTAGAGTATCTATACTTTCTCGGCCAGTGAATAACGGTCCATAATTCGAGTAGCATATTTATATGAAAAACAAGGATTAAGTTTGTTTTCCTGATACATATGTCGCGATAGATATTTAATTACTATTGGAGACAAATTTGATAAGTGACCGATTAGCTCAGTCGGGAAAGCATAAGCAGAAATTTGCATGGGTAGGTACATGGGTTTAAATCCCTGTCCTGTTTTCTTTCCTCACGTTGAGATATTTGGAGCCTTCCGACTGAATAGAATTAATTTTTACTATAAAAATCTAGCTAACAATCGCTTTCATATACTAAAAGTTGCGCCAAATATCTATTTGAAAGGTAGTTCTTGTTTTTGGTTAGTCTTACATGATTGGCTGTGTTTCCTATATAAAGGAAACAAGCGTACTAGAACAAAAATAATAGATGTATGCCAATTTTTTTCGTTGAATAAAATATAGTCAATCGTTCGGATGTGAACAAATAAATCACGTCTGCGTAGCACGAATGATTTAGATACTACGCATCCGAACTCCTGACTGTATTTTATTCAACGGCAAAATGCAGAACATATTTATTATTGCTTAAGTAAAATATTTCAAAAACTTGTATTTAGAAATATTTTTTAGCAGTTATGCTGAGCAACTGTTGTTTTTGCATGACCTCCACAATATTTTTGAATTGTTAGACATCATCATGGTAGCTATACTGACTTTACTAGTCCTGATCGGATATGTAAAACAAGTTTTTTGCTTTAACCAGAATCCAATCGGTTAAGGCAAATCAGTGATATGTGAGCGACATTAATCTATAGTAACGTGAAGGGCACACGTAGACAACTATCGTGTATGTTAGATACTAATGACACCTGGTTTTTCTTTGTAACATTACTACTCTAAAATGAGGTATAATCAATTTAGTTTTTGATTCAGGTGAGCTTTATGTTTAATTGAGAGTGTAAAGCCAACATCTGAGCAATTTTTTAAAAGATTGTGCAATGAAAATAAAAGATAAATATTAAGGATGTGTCATTAAAATTTTTAAATATTAAACTCATTAATGATCTAATATACACAAGTTTGTCAGATTTCCAGATAGACATCTTTAACTGGAGGTTAAGCTATCAATAATGACCTTTGTAACCAAGAGGCGCCAAAGCCGGGTTGACAATGTATGAATCATTTTAAGGGTTATAGCGCCGGTTTTAACATTATGTTATGGATTTACGGTTTTAGTTGGGAACTTCTCGTCGTACGACTACAGTCCGATCAATAAAAAAAAATTCTCATCATAAGCAGTTATGCTCGACCCAATGACTCACGAAGCTTATTGATTTCAATTCAAACAATTTACCACGGAGTCGATTATGTGTGTACATGTGTAATATTTAGAGTTGATAGAAGTTTCTGAAATATAACCTTTTGCATTAAGGCGTGAATGTACTCTTAATAATTAACTGATCAAGCTTATTTTATACGCTTGATAATTTAAGATGTCAACTTTTGTCTATCTTTCATATTTACATGTACGTATATTGCTGCATTAGCGCAATAGGGTGGGATTAGAGACACTTGCATCAGATGATGTCGCTGGTTCGGTTCCCTGAAAGGTATTGTTTTTGTGTGTATTTTCGTTGTCGTTTTTCTTTTTGTTTTTAATGATTTCAACTTATTTTAATCACGAAATAAGTGTGTAAAGTTGTGAATGCACAAATAAGTACATTAAAGTATCTACAAAATACATCACGAAAATACCGAAACTAGTAAAGCGATGATGCGAGCAAAGTAATTAGAAATGTATGCAAGCTGTATAAGAGAGAAAGATTGTCGCTGGCTCGTGTTTGGGAGAGGAGAGTTGAGTACTCATCGCCATCAGCAGGTCCACTGCAGTGACGATAGTCACAGACAAGGATGAAAAACGGAAAAATGAAGAATGGCCTGTTCGAAATGTCATCTTTGGTGACATGTACCAGAATGAATAGTTCGAAGAACAATTGATGGCAGAATCCGGTATCTTCGACGAATAAAGAATCTGCGTAACGCCGTGCATATTATCATATCTACGAACAAGACCTATGTGAACACGAACCACACTGTTCCAAAATGCTTGTGCGATGCTTCTACTAGACTTAAGATACCAGTTTCACGAGGTGTATAATTGTCTAAGAAATATAACCATCTTTATTTTACTAAATAGTTTATGTCTCCCACCTAATGGGGGAGACCTATTGACTTAATTACGTATGTCCATCCGTCTGTCCATTAGTTTGTCACAGACGTTTGTCCATGCAACTTCTCCAACACGAATGGATGCATTTTACTGAAGCTATGTAGAAATGTTTTATATCCAGTGTAGTTGTGTATGTCAAATATTCTGAGCAAAGTAATTTGTCTTCGTAAAATCTAACCCTTGTTGTAAGTTTTGTCCACGCAACTCCTTTTATACCGTTAGGTGGATTTCATCCAGCATTTGTACATGTTGTATGTATTTTCTGGTTTAGTGATTCTTAGTGGAGTTACTGTCTGTTTACGTTAACCCTTACCCGTAGTGATTTCTTTTGTTAAGGCCACACACAATTTAGGGTCATTTTAAGGCAAAAAATTGTTTTTAAGGTCACATGATTTGTAAAGGCCACATACTTTTTAAGGCCATATGAAAAAACTTTTATAAACGCGTATATGATTACTATACGCCCGAAGTGACGTATTATGCGAACGCCCGCGGATGGCGGTAGGCGGTAAGCGGCATCTATACTTTGTCCGCTCTCAAAGTCGAACAGTTTTCATCTGATCTTCACCAAACTTGACGCAAATGTTTTTGGGCATAATGTCTCGGCCACATTCAACAACAAGCCAAATCGAGTAAGGCACTTTTGGATTGTGGCCCTTGAATTATGCAAAATTGGCAAAATAATCCTTGTCCGCTCTCTAAGACAGTTTTCATCCGATCTTCATTAAACTTATTGAAAACGTTTGTGGTCATAATATGTAGGCCTGTTTTGATACCCAGCCAAATCGGCTTAGGCACTTTTGAATTATGACCCTTGAAACATGCAAAATTAGCCAAATTAGCCTTGACCGCTCTGTCAGTCAAGAAGTTTTCATCCAGTTTCAACCAAACTTAGTGAAAACATTTTGTGAGCATGATGTGTACCCCAAGTATGATAATCAGCAAAATCAACCAAAGCACTTATGTATTATGGCCCTTGGATTATCGAAAAATGATGAAATTAGCCTTCTCGGCTCTATAGTTCAAACAGGTGAATTAGCCTTGGCCGCTCTATAGTTCTAACAGGTTTTACAAAATCGCATAGGACATACTTATGAAAAGAATATATACGCATCTTTTCTTTGTTTTATTTTCTACTCAGGCCACATGAAAATAAAGTTATCTCATCGTTTTTAGCTCGACTTTTCGAAGAAAAGGGGAGCTATCCAACTCGCCTCGGCGTCGGCGTCGGCGTCCACGTTGGTTTCAGACCTTGGTTAAGTTGTCGTACCACCCCACTTTATTTCAAAAGTATTACAGGTATGGCTTTGAAACTTCCCATACTTGTTTACCATCATAACCTCCATCTACAGACAAGAGTTCATAACTCTGACAAAGTCTTTGACAGAATTATGGCCCATTTTGTACTTAGAAAGTGTATTGAGCTTGGTTAAGGTTTTTCGTTCCACCTCACTTTATTTCAAAACCATTAGAGGTATTGCTTTGAAACTAACTATACTTATTTACCATCATAACCTTCATCAACAAACCAGAGAACATAACTCTTTCAAGGTTTTTGACAGAATTATGCCCCTTCATTTACTTAGAAAATACATTGAATATGGGTAAAATCCACTAATCGCCTTAACCCTTTCAGCTATTGATTTGAAACTTTGAATGATGTAGGCAAGAGAAGGTAACTCTGACAAGGATTTGTTTTAAAAATTAAGGCCCTTTATCGACTTCGAATCTTGATTAAGTTTTTCGTACCAGTCCACTTTTTGACATAACTGTTTGAGATATTAATTTGAAAGTTGGAATACTTGTTTACTATCATGATCCCCAAACATGGGCAGGAGAATGTAATTCTGTCAAGGATTTTATTTGAATTACGGCCCTTTATTACTTAGAAACTCAGTTAAAATTTTCATTCTTGTCCACTTGTTGACTTAACCATTTGAGATATTACTTTGAAAGTTGGAGTACTTATGTACCATTATGACACCTACCTGTAAGCAAAAGAAGATAACTCTGTGAAACTGGTTTTTGATTTGTACTTAGAAATTTGTAGTTAAAGTCTTGTGTGCCCTTAACTGTCAAAGTTTTGTTTTATTGGCAAGAACTAAAAAAAGTCGAGCGCGCTGTCCTACTGACAGCTCTTGTTTCATCTTTGTTTAGAAGGGCATATTTAAATAACTTATGTTTCGAATAATTTGTAATTTGTGACACACATATCTGTCTGTCCTACAGTGTCAAAGTATGGGCTACATACCAATTTATGTAAAAACAAGCTCTAGTTATGATGGAGGGTTCGAAGGAGGCTTGTCGGTTATGAAAGAGGGTTCATAGCTGCTGCAAACCTTGTGTTAAGGCCCATTAATAATCGAGAGACCATCATAATGAGATAAACCATCATAGCTTCATCAATTGTTTGTCCGAAAAGTTTTACCGAACATTCCATTCTATCAGAATCTGTACTTGTTATGGTCAATGTCACGTTCGTGGGAGGCTGAAATCCAGGAAATCTTGAGGAGGCATCGAATTCCATTTACACAGACTATGTTCAAGCCAGAAATTCTTAAGTTATGCAAGAAACACAAGCAGCAACCAGAATCTGCGTCTTTCACCCTATCATCCTGATCGTAACCCAATAAAGCTGATATTGGACCATCTTAAAGGTATATCATTATTTGTTCATCTCCCCTCTGTTTGAAAATGCAAGAGTGTTACTGGTCATTGATCAAAATTATCAATTTCTATAACAATACTGCTTAGAGCTTCAATTCTAATGTGATTTCAAGGTATATTGCTTGGAAGAATACGGCCTTCAACTTGACAAGAATAAACGAATTCGGTACATGAAGGTCTAAGAACACGGGATGAACAGCATTGCGTATGTCAAGAAACCTAAAGGAAAAGTACTGGAATTCCTTAACCGATTATCATCTACATTGCCAGCGAAACAGAGGATGGACCTGCATTGTTTGTTAATGTTACTGTAACAAAAATGAATGACGTTTGAGAGAAAAAGAAAATACAACTAAAACTGATGAAAATAGATAAATATCTAAAAACGAAAAATAATGTAAACATAAAAAGGAAATTTCGTGTGGGATTCGAATCTAAATGTGACGTTGTAATTATACCTGTTACGACACTCATTTTATCCATCAGGCTATTACTTCCATTGCATTTTCTTACACTATATATTTTTATCACGAAAATAGTAAGCCGAGATTATCCGAATACAAGATTTACCTTTGCAAATGAAATCACCAAAAAGTCAATGTTTGTTTACAATAATTCAGTGGCCATAAGGCACCACGCGTTCTAACGGCCAGCAGGTGAATGAATTAAATTTAAAATCTACTTAGTGTACCGCGCCAACCCTGCATAATAAAACTAATTAACATCTGATATATACGATAATTTTATTATTATATATTACGATTATAGTACAAAACTCCGATAACTTATCACTCACGAGATGATTGTTCTAATTTTGATGCGCTTATCAAACATAATGGCAACAATAAGGCACGTGCCTTTTATGTATTCCGATCTTACAATATTTAGATAAGATATCCTGATATGTATGATGATATTTCTGTCATAACATTGATTTCTTGCTTCATATTTTCAATTGTGTCTATATGACGTACTACGGAAGCCTATTAGGGCCGTTTTGACTTAGAACTTAGGGGGTACAAATTTAGAACTTTGTTCTTACTTCTTACATGTTAGAACTAAGAACTTAGAACTTAGTTCTGAGAAGTAAATATCAGCAGGCGTGCCATTTTTCGAGGAAAGCGGAAGACGACAGAGAATGGATCGCAAATATGACAATATTACGGAGTTTCTTGTTCAATGTGTGTTTCATTTACGTAAGTGAGTCCGTTTACGCTCTTTCTAATGGGCCCTGTCACTTTTGAGAATGAACAAATATCAGAGTGATGTGCCGATTCATGGTGGAACTCGGCGATCAGTCACAATACTCTCCGACGTGACAATCGACCAACGTTTTTGCATCGTGACCATTCAGTGGTACTGTTCTTGGTATTTTTACGATATTTGTCTCATTTATTTATATACATGTATTCTTAATGTGTTATTCCAGTTACCAAATATGATGTCAAACCTTCAAGTTAAGAAGTGTGGGAATCCTTAAGTAACAGTTAATGCGTTTATTAATCACGATTTTGCCTCGATAATCTATGGAATGATATTGAGGTAAAAATTACACAATGCCTGCTTACTGTTACAATTTACTCATTGACACTGCTATTGTGCTTATTGGTACAGTCACTATGCATGCTTGCACTTTCATCACGCTTGTTGACAATTACACAATGCCTGCTTACTGTTACAATTTACTCATTGACACTGCTATTGTGCTTATTGGTACAGTCATTATGCATGCTTGCACTTTCATCACGCTTGTTGACAATGATACCATGCTTGCTGGAAGTTACAACTTTTATGTTGTTTAGGCCATGATGCCTTTTTCATATTTTCATTTGACTGAATGACAGTGCAATCTAGCGTAATGGTTTATTTCATCATGCTGTGGTTATCTTGGTTAATTTGTAATGCATCCAAGAACAAAAATACACGAAGTGATCAACCAGTATGGAAAATGTTATCAGGCACTAGGCAAAATAGAACTAAGCATAATGTCATTTCAAAATTATAAGTCACATTTTGATAACAGGGGGCGCTATGTTCTAGTCGTGTTTTTCCGTAATTTGAATAATTATCTGCCGGAAAGATTATCGTGGATATCCGAATATGTATAATGTTAAAAAACAAACAGATTTCCACTTTCATATTCACTATATTTATATAATGTCAAATCCTTCTTTAACACTCCTGCCCCTCAGTTACAACACATAACATAACTCCTGCATGGGAAAGCTGGATGCTAAAAACACGGCAATTTCCCCTCCCATTCCGAGTTCCCCAACGGTGTGAAGACAATGATTGCAATTGACTAGTGCAGACTGGCACAATAGCACTTCCGACGGTATACTACTCTACTATGCCCAAAAAACCTATTGAAGTAAATCCTGGGTGAGAAAATACCAAGGTCCCTCCTGGGGCTCAAACCCCGGACCTCGTGATCTGAAGGCGGACACTCAACCACGTCGCTAAAGGGTTAACCCAACAGCAAGGCTGTTTAAAGTGGCCTATAAAACTATAATCACTACACTTCTCCCTCTTTTACTTTTCAGAGCTAGACAGCTCTCCAGATTGACCCTCCATGCTCCCCGAATGAGTCCGTCAAACACTTCTGACACCATTAAAGTAAATCCTGGGTGAGAAAATACCAAGGTCCCTCCTGGGGCTCAAACCCCTGACCTCGTGATCTGAAGGCGGACACTCAACCACGTTGCTAAAGGGTTAACCCAACAGCCTTGCTGTTGGAAATGGCCTATAAACCTACAATCACTACACTTCTCCCTCTTTTACTTTTCAGAGCTAGACAGCTCTCCAGATTGACCCTCCATGCTCCCCGAATGAGTCCGTCAAACACTTCTGACACCATTAAAGTAAATCCTGGGTGAGAAAATACCAAGGTCCCTCCTTGGGCTCGAACCCCCGGACCTTGTGACCTAAAGGCGAACACTCAACCACGTCGCTAAAGGGTTAACCCAACAGCAAGGCTGTTTAAAGTGGCCTATAAAACTATAATCACTACACTTCTCCCTCTTTTACTTTTCAGAGCTAGACAGCTCTCCAGATTGACCCTCCATGCTCCCCGAATGAGTCCGTCAAACACTTCTGACACCATTAAAGTAAATCCTGGGTGAGAAAATACCAAGGTCCCTCCTGGGGCTCAAACCCCTGACCTCGTGATCTGAAGGCGGACACTCAACCACGTTGCTAAAGGGTTAACCCAACAGCCTTGCTGTTGGAAGTGGCCTATAAACCTACAATCACTACACTTCTACCTCTTTTAATTTTCAGAGCTAGACTGCTCTCCAGATTGACCCTTCATGCTCCCCGAATGAGTCCGTCAAACACTTCTGACACCATTAAAGTAAATCCTGGGTGAGAAAATACCAAGGTCCCTCCTTGGGCTCGAACCCCGGACCTTGTGACCTAAAGGCGAACACTCAACCACGTCGCTAAAGGGTTATAACCCAACAGCAAGGCTGTTGGAAGTGGCCTATAAACCTACAATCACTACACTATTTACAACAGAGACACAACATAACTTGTATTGGTCTTGTAGAATCTTCTCCAGTTCTAGTACTCGTCTTCTACGTCAATTTTTTATTCCACTTATAATAACGATGCCGATTAAATTTTGTCAGTAGTATAGAAGAGACATCGAGAAATTTTTTAAAAGGCGATGTATTTCTTCCAATAATAAAAATATTGTCTGTAAATAAAGCTTGAAAGCTACATAAAACTTACCAGTTCAGGTTGCAATTAATAGAGTAATGAAACAAAGGGACACAACTGATGGGAAACGGTTTAGGCAACAGCTAATTTAAGTCCGTCATAGGCCGGAGATCTTTCGCGAAAACTACGAACGTGCGCCCCCTGGTATCAAAATGTGATGTGCAAATTTGCAATTAACATTATGCTTACTTTCAACTTGCTAAGTGGCTTATTGCATCTTTCATTTTGTGTGGTTACATCGTGTGTTTTGTTCTAGGAGCATTATAACTGTGCAATGTTGAAATATCAAAGCTTATATACAGTCCCGGCATGTTGAAATATTTAATTACGCTACATTGCACTGTCATTCAGCCATATAGACATCAGGGACTAAACACCAAACAAGTTGTAACTTCCAGCAATCATGGTATCATTGTCAACACGCGTGATGAAAGTGCAAGCATGCATAATGACTGTACCAATAAGCACAATAGCAGTGTCAATGAGTAAATTGTAACAGTAAGCAGGCATTGTGATATTGTCAACAGGCGTGATGAAAGTGCAAGCATGCATAGTGACTGTACCAATAAGCACAATAGCAGTGTCAATGAGTAAATTGTAACAGTAAGCAGGCATTGTGTAATTTTTACCTCAATATCATTCCATAATAATCAGTCACAAAAATGCCGATCGTCGGCAAAAGACTTTCGAGTCCGATTCCCAACAATATCATATAGAACGAATCACGTTCGAAATTGGTCAGGCCCCGTTAAACAAGGCCTCTTGTGATATGCAGGCCAACGCTATATACATTTATTTGATTGATTTATTTTGCTAAGTGAAATGAGTTTTATACTGTTAAAGGAAACATATATCATACAAGAACTGTTCAATATGTAGGTTACCGATCACTGGTAAATGTAAGTGAAATATTGCCATCTTGTAGTATCTAGAGTTTCTGTTTTAAAACTAATGAGCGAAATCGACCTCGAAGGGATCACTGACCGAAAAGCACGCCGATTATCAAAACGGAATTACGTCTCAAAAGGTCCAAACTTTGTGCGGCATGTTGATGGCTCTGACTTATTGAAGCCGTACGGATTTTATATCCATGAGGCAATCGACGGATACAGCTGACGGATAACCATATAGCAACAAGTCGCTCGGTTTGATAGCGTCGTATTACCTTGGCACATTAAAGGAGCTAGGCATTGCCCCAAGGCTCATTGAAAATGCAAGACGATCTTTGGTGGAACTCTTGTTCAGATACAACGGTATAGAGCGTGTTTCAGGTTTGAAAAGTTTTATGTATGGTAAAAGTGTGTCAAATCAGCATATAGAATCTTGGTACGTGTAGTGATTATTGAGACGGCAAGGTGCAGTGGTGGATTTCATTTTTTCAAGGACATGCTGGCTGCAAATGTCCTTGATACAACCAATCTTTTGCAGATTGAAAGTTTAAGATGTCCGTGAAGTTACGGGCCTGGCGGCCTGGCGGCCTAGCGGCCGAGCGGCGTGAAACTGGCGGCCTGGCGGCCTAGCGGCGTGAATTTGGCGGCTTAGCGGCCTGGCGGCCTAGCGGCGTAAATTTGGCGGCCTGGAGGCCTAACGGCGTGCACTTAGCGGCCTAGCGGCGTGAACTTGGCGGCCCAGCGGTTTAGCGGCCTGACTTGATGGTCACTGAAATAAGTTCATTTTGCAAAGCAGAAACATTCAAAAAAGTGTTTCATATTAAAAACACTAACAGACTTTCTTAATTGATTTCTTCATCAACATAAAACACCAGCAGCCCAACGGCCTGGCGGCCTAGCGGCCAAACGACTAAACATCTTTTTTTACGAAAATATGGTTTATTCACTTTATTAAATATCGCTCATTCTGCGATGAAAATAACCCAAAAATGCAATTTTGTTTTAAGAAAATTGAATTCTTCATCAACATAAAACCCGAGCGGCCTGGCGGCCTGGCAGCCTGGCGGCCTAGCGGCCTGTCGGCCTAACGGCCAAACGACTTAACTTCAATTTTCTAAAGAAAATATGGTAAATTCACTTTATTCAATGTCGCTCATTCTTCGAATAAAATATCACAAAAATACATTTTCGTTATAACAAAATTGATTTCTTCTTCAAAATAACACACCAGCGGCCTAGCGGCCTGGCGGCCTAGTGGCTTGGTGGCCTAGCGGCCAAACGACTAAACATCTATTTTTTACGAAAATATGGTATATAAGCTTTATTCAATGTCGCTCATTCTGCGATAAAAATATCACAAAAATACAATTTTGTTATAAGAAAATTGATGTCTTATTCAAAATAACACCCCAGCGGCCTGGCGGCCTAGCGGCCAAACGACTAAACATTTTTTTTTACGAAAATATGGTAATTTCACTTATTAAATGTCGCTCATTCTGCGATAAAAATATCAAAAAGTACGATTTCGTTATAAGAAAATATATTTCTTCATCAACATAACAACCCAGCGGCCTAGAGGCCTGGCGGCCTGACGGCCTAGCGGCCAAACGACTAAACATCTTTTTTTAACGAAACTATTGTAATTTTACTTTTTCAATGTCGTTCATTCTGCGAGAAAAATATCACAAAAATACAATTTCGTTATAAGAAAATTTATTTCTTCATCAACATAAAAGCCTGGCGGCCTGGCGGCCAAATGATAATTCTTTTTTCAACGAGAAAATATCACAAAAATACAATTTCGTTATAAGAAAATTGATTTCTTCATCAACATAAAACCCTGGCGGCCTAGCGGCCTGGCGGCCAAATGACAATTTTTTTCAACGAAAATATGGTATATTCACTTTATTCACTGTCGCTCATTCTGCGATAAAAATATCAAAAAATACCATTTCGTTATAAGAAAATATATTTCTTCAACCTAACACCCCAGCGGCCTAGCGGCCGAACGACTAAACATCTTCTTATTTTTACGACAATATGGTATATAAGCTTTATTCAATGTCGGTCATTCTGCGATAAAAATATCACAAAAATACAATTTCGTTATAAGAAAATTGATTTCTTCTTCAAAATAACACCCGAGCGGCTGGGGTGTGATTTTGAAGAAGAAATCAATTTTCTTATAACGAAATTGTATTTCTGTGATATTTTTATCGTAGAATAAGGGACATATAATAAAGCTTATATACTATATTTTCTTAAAAAAAGATGTTTAATCGTTTGGCCGCCAGGCCGCTAGGCCGCCGGGCCGCCAGGCTTTTGCAGTTATTTTGAAGAAGAAATCAATTTTCTTATAACGAAATTGTATAAAGCTAATATACCATATTTACGTTAAAAAAGATGTTTAGTCGCTTGGTCGCTAGGCCTCTGGGTGTTATTTTGAAGAAGAAATCAATTATCTTATAATGTTTAATCGTTTGGCCGCTAGGCCGCCAGGCCGCCAGGCCGCTGGGGTGTTATTTGGAGGATGTTTTGAAGCTAATATACTATATTTACGTTAAAGAAAGATGTTTAATCGTTTAGCCGCTAGGCCGCCAGGCCGTTAGGCTGCTGGGGTTTTTTGTTGATGAAGAAACCTATAAAGAAAGTCTGTTAGTGTTTATAATATGAAACACTTTTCTGAATGTTTCTGCTTTGCAAAATGAACTTATTTCAGTGACCATCAAGTCAGGCCGCTAGGCCGCTGGGCCGCCAAGTTCACGCCGCTAGGGCCGCCAGGCCGCTAGGCCGCTAAGTGCACGCCGTTAGGCCGCCAGGCCGCTAGGCCGCTAGGCCGCCAAATTCACGCCGCTAGGCCGCCAGGCCGCTAGGACACCAGCTTCCCGCCGCTAGGCCGCTGGGCCGCTAACTTCACGCCGCTAGGCCGCTAGGCCGCTAAGCCGCCAACTTCACGGACATCAAATTCAACACATCCTGCAAGAAAGGTTCCAAGAATCATGTTCGCTAATCAAACGTCGTATAAGTCAGATACATGTACTCGTTTTGCTGTAAAAGTGTCATCTGCTTGTGTATAAAGTATACTTCTTACGGTTGTAAGAAGACAATTTTACAGCAAAACTCATAAGTTGTACCTATTACCTAATCATAAATAAGACTGTGTATCAATTGGGATTGACAGTACATTTATAATGTATTTATCTTCAGTATAGAATGCGCGGGCTTCCGTAAATATAAATATGGACGGGAAAATGACAGCTTTTCATATTCTAAGAGAGATTGATTAAAGCCAACATTATTATGGTACATGTACAATGGACAATATCCCATTCTATCGTATGAGAATATTACACTTCATTCAGGATAATGTAACAGCGACGCCACATATCATATTTACACAAAACTTTGCAACTATTGCATGAAAAGGTAAAATATAGATCATGCATGCAAGAAAAATAAATCCTTATATTAAACAATGAATTTACACAATAATACTGGACTCTTTTTGAAGCTTCACTGTCACATTATCGTACATTAACTGTCCAAAACAACATAGGAATATAGAATACTAGAGATAAAATCATTGTATGTTTGTATACAGTCCAACTACTCTCGGGAAGAAGCTAAAGCGGTCTTTGTTGACAAGTGGTCTTCATTCACAGGTGTCTACATCATATTTGAATAATGCATGGTTTTCTCCATGATGTTCTTTATTCGCAGGGTGGTCTGTTTTCGGAGGTAAGCCTCAACACAGGTTTGACTGTAAACCGAAAGAAGTTATATTCATTTGTTACTTTAAGTCCCAGTAGCACAAATATAAGTAGCTCTCATTTTACCAAGACATATGTATTACCGATAGAAATGTACCAAAAACATTCCTAACTTTGCTTTGATAAGTACATGTTAGAATATAGCTCAGTATTTGTTTCACTGATATTGCAAAGAATAAGAAAGGTTTCCTGACATTTCGTTTTCGTGAAGAAATGACTTGAATATGAAAGAGGGGCATATGTCAACATTGTTTTAGACTGAAGACAACATGGTTCTATCATTATCCTATCAGTATACGTATTTTAAAATATGAGTAAATTCAATGAGATCCTGGGACTTTAAAAATGGTAAAACAAGTTTTTGTCAGTTTTCTTCTATATTTGTGTACATTTGTACTCACTAAAGACATACGTTTCCAATTCTGGTGTTGGCTGACATATTTCAAATGACAAGAGGGCCATGATGACACTGTATCGCTCACCTAGACACCATAGGTTATTATACAAGGTCAACAATAGCATCGTAGAAAACAAAGTAAAAAGTACAGTACTCCGTAGCTCTAAAACTAAAATCTAGGTCAAAGGGCGGGTCGTTTAGACCCTAGGGAGGACCACTAGCAAATGCTTCATACCAAATATCTAAGCTATATACCTTGTAACAATGGTGAAGTAGATTGTCAAATTTTATAATTGTAATGTAAAATAGTTACCCCGTAGAGTGTCCAATTTTGACATCAGTGGCATACTTTGAATATTTTTGGTACAGGAAAACTAGGCAATGCTACACAACAAAAACAAGAAGATTTCACATACATCTATATAAAACAAGTGAGCCCTTGGGCGGGCAAATTTTGACCCAAGGGCCATAATTTGAACAACTTGGTAGAGTGAATACTACTAGGTGAAATACATATCAAATATCTAAGCTCCAGACCTTATGGTATTAAACAAGAAGTATTTTCTTTCTTACCAGTCTATATAAAACAATTGATCCCTTGATCCCAATTATGACCCCAGGAGCATGCCTTGAAAATAATTGACATTTCATCACCACATAATGTTAAAACCAAATGTCTAAGCTCTAGACACTACAGTTTTTGACATGAAGATTTATTAAAGTTTCACTATATGCAAATGTACCTCTTGTAAAGCACATGGTCTCCGGGTTGGGTCAAGTTTTACCTACGGGGCTTCATTTGAACAAATTTGATAGAGGACAAGCATGCCATGGTGATGTCGCTTGAAGTGGTCGACGTGACGGCAGACGCCGGGCAGTGAGCGACCCTAATAGCTTATTAATGGCACTGTGTGCCAGGTGAGCTAAATAGACAATATCATTTTCAATGCGCTATGATGGTGAAGAAATTAGAAAATGCTATTATTCATAAAAAAACTATCAAATTTCAGTCTGAGGGTTACAACCAGTAATCTATATAATGTGAAATTAAATGACACCCAGTTGTGCCTAGACAACGTATCTATTAATTTAATTGTCACTCCATAAAAGAAGACACATACAAAGTCGCCCTTCAGGATTTAAGCTGTTAGCCCTTGGGCCGAACTATTTGATTGAGGGCCGAACTACTTCGAGTGGAGGGCCGAACTACTTCGGGGAGTGGAGGGCTGAACTATGCCTGAAATGGAGGCTTTTTTTATACATGCATATAACTAGTTTTAATGAAGTTCAATTTAACTTATGAATGTTTAAAGTTATTGGGAGGTAAAGTGTTCCAATTACCATACCAAGCCATTGATGAAACTGGCGTAGATTGGCGTCCAGCATGTTTGGCATCAGGACTACGGGTTAAGTTATCTAATAACACCTCTGCTGAGATGTTTATTGCAGCACTGTGGTTGTGTGATTCCTTTATTTACAAGAATGTAGCGGCATTGCATGTTTCTCCCCGTCCAAAAGAAAGTATTTTTTCCGGAATAAATGTAACTAATATAAACAAGATAGATGTGAAACATAACATGGTAACACCCTTCTCCTACGTCCACCACGGGACTCAGTTGGTTATTCGCGTGAATCCCTAACTACCAACCAGAAGGTGCAGTTGGTAATTGAACTTTTGCATGTTTTCCCGTCAAAACAGAGGGTATTTATCCGGAAAAAATTAACGAATATATAACAAGATAGATGTGTTCTACAACATGGTAACATCCCTTTTCTCACGTCCACCAGAGGCCTCAGTTGG
>JAFMSR010000255.1:0-64380 GCA_022818135.1 Saxidomus purpurata | reverse complement strand
CGTTCTGAATCATGAACCATTTATTTACCGTACATGTAACGTGCGTATATCGTGCGTACATCGTGCGTACATCGTGCGTGTATCGCTTACTCAGTATGACAAATGTTACGTCCCGACCACTTCATGCAGACGCTCATGCCTAAGCATACCAAAAACGAATTGAGGACCGTCTGAGACTGAAACAGCGTTGGCTACGTCTGCTAAATACATGTAACTTATGTAAAATATTTGAACAGTTATACATAGTGATGATGCCAAAGTAGGTCAACGTTTTAAGTTACATATAAATATGTTTATTTATCACTAGGTGTTAAAACAATCGTACTGCTGACGAAAATTGACGTTCTGTCCAAAATGGTCGAAGAAGACATAGCTAAAACATATCACAGTGCTAACGTGAATAATGCAGTAAGGCTTGCAGAGGAATTATTCGGTGTTACGGTTAGTATATGTGCAACACTAGTAAGTTGGCTTTCGCTGGAGGTTTTCCTTATTCCTGCAAACATTATGTTCCAAGTAGTAATTATCAAAATGTAAATGAATATCTATACACAATCGTGATTTGTTAGGCAATGACTTCCAATCTTCTACATTAATATCAGTCAATACAACTGGAACCAAAATATAGATCCATACTTCTTTCAATATTCAATTGTGTGCGTACAATTATGATTACTGTTCTGTCACATTCTGAGATTGTGTATGCTAGTTTCACAATAAACCGTTGCTATTAGACATTTTCCATAAATAATTGTGCAGAAAAAATAAATTGAATTTTAAAATTAAGTTACTTTTGAATCAAAAGTTCTCGCTCACCTTGTCACAACTAAGACACTACCGCAAAAAGTATAGTTTATCAAAATTATTAAACATACTGGAATTTAAACAGACTGATCTAAGCAAAGGATCACAACAGTAATAGCTAACTTTAAGACAAATATTAAAGACAGGTAAATCTACTACATGTACATATGTTTTCAATGTTCTTAACAGTTGTAACTACTTTTATAATTATATAAAAGTAATGACAACTTTTAAGAACAATGAAAACTGTAGAAATTTAACTTATATATTTTATGTTTAAAGATAATGTGTTCTCTTATCAGATAATTCAAAAGATTAAATGTAATTAGTCATTACGTTGGCAGGCCTGTTTTTTATTTAAAATAGCCAGCAAACATTTTGCCAGTGAAGAATTACTCATCAGAAATGACCTCGGACATTGGAATAGAGATATCGATCCTACTGGCATTGCGGCAAATGGTATTCTTTGCATCGGATGTCTTGGAAAGCTACACAAATTGATGACGGTAAAATCAAAGATTGTCTGAAAATATCAAAACACGAACATACTTGAAATCATAAAACTTAGAAAGGATTAAAAATTAATGAGACAATTGTTCTGACAAATTGCAATATTTATGCCTACATTTTTATTCATTTTACTGTTAAACAGTTGTGCTTTCTATATGAACGTTTTACTTAAGTATGTATCAGCTTGATGGAAGCGTTTCAAATTTGTGTATTATTTGTCCTCAAACTGATTTCACGCTCATACAAGTGCTATGAATCAGTTATTGAAACACAACAAGTTTTCACGGAAAAATAGCATGTTTCCATTGAGCAGGGAAAATGCATCACATTCGTTAAAAATTGTGAATATAAGCCTTGTCACTGAAGCAAACTTATAATGAAAAAAATATTGTCTGACTGAACACAGGTGATGTTTTTGATTCAGCTTGCTTCGTTTTAGTCTTATACGTTCACCACAACAGAGATGCATCGTGTTTGTCTATTTTTTATTCGACGCTATTTGCAAAGACTTTACTATAGAGCCTGCAAAAATATTGAACACATTATGTGATACTACGTATTTTTATGCCGCTTAAAACATATTTGATATAACATGTCAGTCGTTTCTTCTTTATGATTCGTCATGAAGTTTTAAAATTATTCATGCGTGTTTATATTAAGCTCACATTGACACTGAACATGTGTTACACAGGCGCTTATAACTCTGTTGATTGTTTTAATCAAGTCACAATGCTTCTGTTATGTTGTTCTGATGGAACTAGTTATCTAATATGATTCCATTTTGTGCTCACTTAGTAGTTTTTTAAATCGATGATCATTTGATAAATGATCATTAAGCACAAGCATAAAATGTCGACTGTAGCATCTGGTCGAATAAATCGTTCCCGTTATCAAAACCGTTTGTTCGCATGGTGGGAAAACTACAAATTGTTTTGATATATTTTGCATTCACATACATGTACAGTCTTACAAATCAGACATAATGATTATACTGGATTAAACTCAGTTTCAGTATTTGAGTAAAGTGATGTATAAGGTGACATTTCAATAGAGACATATTTTTGTACACATACCAGGTATTTGTGATACAGTTAGTAAAGTGTTGTTTATATTTTATATGTGAATATACATTTATGAACTCATCAAGGTCATTATTACATATATTGGCTGGAAACATTTAAGTAAAAACAAAAATGCAGACATATAAGCCTCTACATATACTCACGTGTGTAATTTACGATGTAATCAATTTGCGTGTTCTGCCTGAAGAAAACTTGCTCTTCTTTTTGTGTATTGTATATAAGTGAACTAATTGAAAGCAATGTATAAGCGTCCTATATTTTAGCTTATAAGACAACATTATACAACAATTACATGGACCGTAATACCGTTTATCAGTGTTTTTTCGCGTGTGTCTAGTTTTCGCTATATTCGCGACCAGAGAAGATCGCGAAATTTAGAATCAGAGAAAATTTAGTACAACATTTCGCGAAATGTTAAGCTTCGCATTGCCGATATTCAGTTTGCATATTCAGTCGGGTGTAAACATAGAAATTAATACGCTGTAATGTTTAATATCAGAATCAATATCGATAGTTGCAATAATAACATGTTTATGTTAATAGAATACTTGACCTAATCCCTATTTGTTTACACGTTATAACGCTATTACCACATTATCTAACATTAACTGTATAAGTATTATAATTATTAAATAAGGTGTCAGTTATTTACCTTACTTTACTGAAAGCAATATCCGGACAGGTGTTAAATACTAACCTCTAAGAATAGTTGAGCATTAAAACAGTTGAAACCTGTATAAACTCTCTCCGCGAAAGTGCGAAATTCGATGCGCCTTAAATACTATTCAATCAATTAATATACTATTCATTGTTTATTTTAGCGAACAAATAAAACAACCGGAGCAGCTCGGGATTTATGTTTTTCGCACTATCACTCAGTGATTTCCCCATTTCGCCCTTAGATAAAAAACGCGAAAATCAAAATCAAATTTTTTAAAATCTCGAAAAGGAGATTCGCTAAAATTAAAACAGGGCCAAATTTGCGGAACTTGATGTACGCAAAAAAAACACGATGTACGGTAGTTACAATCTAGTACGTTTGCAGAGAACGAATTTCTTGTTCGACTCCATTAGAAACCTGGAATAGAAATGTATGTTTCAAAACGAATAAATGCAGAACTTCAAGGTACGCTGAGACTTTCACTCGATTCAGTAAGGAATATATAGGACTCAGTCACAGCACTATAAGTAGCGGCCAGGTTTACATCAGGCAGTAATTAGTAAAACGCTTGAAACACTGTAATTAAATATCTTAATTGATATCACACGACATGTATTCTTATTTTCAAAAGATTAATTTGTTGCTGCGACAATTACGAGCGGGCATAAAATGAAATGTCATGCAAGGTTGTTCTTACTTTGAATTGCTGGGCGATGTCGCCGCACGATAAAGCAATGAAACCATGTTTTGCCTTTTAATTGATTTATCACTTGACAACAGTGCATTGTGGCGGCAATGGCAATGTACCTAGTCTTAAGGGGGGTCACTGCTGAAATTCAAAATAACAAGAAATTTTATTGACACTGTTTTTTATGGAGACTAACATATTGCTAGTTAATTTCTGGAAAAAAATAATGCTGGGTCAATGACTTAGCTTTTTCGCAATATTAATATTTAGTGATACACTATCAGATCAAGGTGCTTAATGCAGAATTAGCTAGAATTTTGGTATTGTAAACATTTATGTATGTGGTGTTTGTTTCTGAATGGGTATCAATTTTTACTCTTTTCTAATGTAGTACGTTATACTTTATGATAAAAAATTGGAGATAGTGATATTTCTAACATCATCTGATAAACATTACGCTCCTTATTATTACCCCACCCACTTTACAAAAATTCGTGTTTTCAATTTTTGATAAATGAATATTTTCATGATAAAGGAATAACAAGGTTTTTCAGATATTTTGCCTAAAGTTTGATTAAAACCTTTGTTTTAACATGTAAAAATAAAAAATGGGGGTCTATGTGCATATAAGAAAGAAATTCAATAAAAACTGACAAAAAATGTGTTTTTCAACGAGCTTTGAGATATGACGGCATAGGTCTGTAACAAAGAATTGTAAAAGGGACTAGTTATTAATGTATTTTTATATTCTAACATTTTGTTTTGTAATAAAGTTTGAATTAAGTAACTATTATAATCGGTTTGTGAGAAATGACTATTTTTGTACCCCTACCCCCATTTTGGCATATGGCAAAATATGTAAATTTAGTCACAAAATGTGAGGTCAAAATATTTTTTCTCAAAAATGTTCAATCTTTTACACTGAAGTATTCCTTTTGTGCCTAAGTTTACTACTGCATAATTATTTTTTTCAGTTTACTCATCATTTTTGAAATATAACAAATGTAAATTTCCGGAAGTGCAAAAATCCAAAACCTCACTAGTGACTCCCCTTAATAGTCAGTATTGTGTCATTCCTTAGGATTTTTCCGGCGACTATCCAGATTACTAACCCTTTTCCTATAGTTTGGCACTATTTCAAAATATCTGACTACAATTGAACAGTGCATGTGTACTTAAGTAGTTCGCGCTGTTCCTCGGCCAAAATAAAATTTCATCAGATTGACCTGAAACTTTGATGGATTACACCTGAAGTAACGACCGGTACGGAATCACAACTTTTATTTCATTTTGACGTTGGTTACCTAGCAACAAAGTGACGTTAAGACGCCACCTAACCACACTGCCATTACATGTGCCTTGTCGTGCGTTTTCCTATATAATTCGACTTAAAATAATAGTAAAAAGAAAATTCAAAATGCGCTGTTGAGAGTGTGATATTCTCTCTCGGCTGGTATATATAAGTTTTAATAAATTAATTTTTAGTACATTATGTCAGTAGAAAAACGACGTCCAAACGTCATTTGTCGGGCGTTTGTCGACGTACAAATTTACGCATAAACGTAAATAAAGTCAAAACGCTCTGGTAAAAGTTTTTCAGAAATTAACAATGCATCCAGCGAGTATTTATCTACGAAATTAGCACAAAATATTGGTACCCTTTCGGCTTACGTTTTTCAGTATTGATGCGCTTCTTATGTCACTGTACTGCGTCACAACGTCGTAAAACCGACGTCCTTCGACATAAAAAATCGCCAGTTCATACGAATATAGCCAGTATTTGAAAGTTTTCTTTTTTTAACATAATGTCTTCAACAAGTATTGAGCCCCAAAAAGATTTAAAAATTATCCTGTTTGCCGTATCTATATTTCGACGCAAACTGAGTACTGTGACTGCACATCAAAGTCAAGTCTTCCTCTTAAATACCTCTTTAGATTTTGCCAGCATACATACATTTGGCAAACATACAGGTAATACAGATGATGTATGGAATAAAATATAATGTATCCATTTCTTCTCAGGTACCAAGCAGTTCGTTTCCCGTGTATTATGCTGGTTTGAATACAAAAACCTTGTGTTCGTTGTTACAATACCTTTGATGATTAACAAAGATATAGCAAAACAAGAACTACCTTTAAAAAAGATAGTCGGCGGAATTTTTAGTATATGAAAGCGATTGTAAGCTAGATTTTTATTGAAAAAAAAATATTCAGTCGGAATTCGCCATATGTCACATGGTGAGAATAAAAGAGCCTGGACCGGGATTCGAACCCATGTACCTTCCCTTGCAAAGTCTCTCCCGACTGAGCTAGCCGGCCACTTGTCATTTTTGTACTCAATAGTAATTAAATATCTGTCGCGACATGTGTATCAGGAAAACAAACTTAATCCTTGTTTTTCTTATCTGTATGCTACTCTAATTTTTGACCGTTATTCACTGGCCGAGAAAGTATTAATATTCTACACTTAAAATAAGCATTAATTTGGTGGTATCATCATGTTGATAGATATGAATTATTTACGTACAGTCAAACCTGTGATCAAAGACCACTGTTGGGAAGCTACAAATGTGGTATTTGTTTGCAGGTGGTCTTTATTCACAGGTGTGTCTACTATAATATTAGTAGTGCTCGGTGATCTCCCTGCTGGTTTTTATTCGCAGGGTAGTTTCTATTCGAAGGTGGTCTTTAACACAGGTTTGACTGTACTTAAATCATTAACACATTCAAGAATGACTGAAAACGCAAGATTATTTTATTAACTATTCTCATTCGGTATTATTCAATTTGTCTTGATCAACACTTTCATTCTGTGCTGTATCATTTTGTAAGGACGGAGTTATGCAGCCTGACATGGACTCGAACCCCGGTCTCCGCTTACTGCGCTACCGACAAAGCTACCAAGCTGCTTACACAGTTATCACCCTTACTTTAACCAATGATGTAAGCTCTTTTTGTTTCGTTAGCATTGAATATAACAAATTATTACCTGTACGAATTAATACAATATCAATTGATTAATGATAATTGATCAATTGATGGTAACATATCAACTCAGCGTAAGAAGATTTTGTACTACTAGGTATATTGCAATTTGCTTGAGACGTGTTATCCGTACCGGTATGGCTTCACCCCGTACCGTGGTATTTTTATGAAAATTAAAAAAGAGCTATTTCTCCGTCATTTATTAGCTGAATTATCATTCGATCACAAAACTCAAAAGGTAAACAAATAAACTTAATTATTTTGCACAAGGAATGATTCATTACTTTATTACCATATTATAACCAAGTGTGAATTTTTGTAAGAGTTATTCACCCTCAATATATAGCAATACGTATTGCAATACAGTACCGCGTATTGCAATTTATCGCGTTGTAGAGACACCCCTGACTCTTTAACATGCCCGCAGTGTACAGCACCGATATAAGTTATGATAGTGGAGGAGTGGGAGATCGAACCTTCGATCCATGGATATCTAGTTCAGCACGTCAACCACTGTACCACTGATCCGCCCCTACCCCGGTAATCTATCGCTCATCGAGATAATCCTCGTGCACAAAACGCATGAGCGATTGTGTGATACAAAGTGTCAAGACAATAGCTCACCGCTATACTATACGTATCGCGAAGAACTTAAAACTTCTAAAAACTCTTTGTAAATGATAATATGTACATGTGTGTGATAGTTTGGTCGAATTATTCAGTTGACATCGTCTGAATCACCTCCGTTAGCGAGTTGTTGCAGTCACCGACTTGAAATCGCTGCCACCTCTCATTAGGAGTCGAGCCCTGCTGAACCACGACTCTGTATGTGAGAAAGTTTTAGTTTCAGTTTCTAAAGGAGCATGGGGGTCAAGCACTTGTCCTCCCAAGGAGCGATGGTTAAGAAAACTGCACGGCTGTAATTTAAACTGAAAATACCGTTGAAACGGGCCTAAACCCCAAAAACGAAACAATTGCTGTTTACCGCAGTATTTCATTCCTCCGTTTGTTTGAATGACGTTTATGTATCAATTATGTGGATATAAGTTCCACAACTAAACAACTGATACATTTTATAGCAACCAATTCCCGACTAGTTGAGTCTATTTTATCTAAATATTGAAATGATTGTAGTAGATCTATATAAAGATTGTGTATTTCATTGTCATGTTATTTGCTCCACACATGTATGCATTATTCTGTAACTGGCTATAAATGTAAATGTGATTGTATGCCAAATAAAATGTATGCTATGTTATGTATATAAATTAATATATTACCAGGATTCGAAGTCGCATAGCAATAAAAAGTTAGCACGCCTTAGACTACAAAGCCGCCCCTACAGTTTTAAGAATGGTTGCGTAAATAACCGATCTCTACTCTAATCATGAACATAACAAAAGGATAGTTAAGTTGTTTCTTCAATTCTTCTATGTAATAATTACCAAATATTAACTTCACAAATATCTCGACCGACGCCTCGAAATACATTTTCTCTAACTGAAATCGTATGTTTATCAAATGGAATACAGATTATCTTCATACTCTTTTTTTCCATCAAATTTGGCAGCGATTTTTCTTCAGAAGTAATAAAAAAATCATACATGTAGATTAAACATGAAACTTTTGCGACGCATTATTTTCTTGCTGAAATGTCGACGTTATGCTCACATGCATTATACGCTAGGCAAACGAATCAATGAATGTATCGATATCGAAAACTATAGCGGCATGATTTATTTTTCGTCAATTTTATGGATAAATCTTCGAAGAAAAATTTGTTAAATTTTGATAGACTTCTGCCAGGTCTGTATACATAATTTGACAAAATCTAAATGCAAAATACGACCGCCTAAGGACATTTCGGCGTCAGATTTCTATAATTTTACAGAGTACAGTGACATAAAAGGCGCACGAATACTGCAAAATATAAGTCCAAAGGGTATCAATATTTTTGGCTTATTTTGTAGATAAATGCTGCTTGGAGACAATGTTAATTTTTTAAAGGTTTTTACCAGGGCGTATTGACTAAATTCACATTTATGCCTACATTTGTACGCCGAAAAACGTTGATGACGTTTGGACGTCGTTCGTCTACAAGCGATATGTACAAACAAGTTAGTTCAATACATTGAAATATACCAATCGAGAGAAAATATCACCTTCTAAACAGCACAATTTAAATTTTCATTTTACGATATTTCGAAGCCGAGTTATAAAGAAAAACGTACGATACAGCACTAACACAGACTATGTCGCTAGGTGGCGTCTTAACGTCATTCTGTTGCTAGGTAGCCGACGTCAGAATTAAATTAAAGATGTGGTTCCGTAACGGTCGTTACTTCAGGTGTAATCCCTCCAAGTTTCAGGTCAATCTGATGAAATTTTATTTTGGCCGAGGAACAGCGCGAACTACCTTAAGTCCGTTTAGACCTTCGAAACCATTTAACTATTAACTTGTGAGTTTTATATGGGCCTCTTCATCCGTACTTATGCACTTACTGCCGGTTTGGCTTCAACAAGTTATCAGTAAATGATAGGCCTTTCCTACATGTATGTACAAAATGTAAAATACCGTAAGCACTTAGGGTTGAAATAGAACAGTTTTGATTTAACTTCAGAATATACAAAAATACTGTTTTTGGATATACACTGGGAATTGAATATTTATCTTTGGGTTGTATTTTAAAACAAATTACTTATCTGTTGTATTGTTAATGTCATACATTTATAATGCTAATTGTGTTGTTTTTTTTGTATTATTGAACATGTATGCTGTGTGATTTTTAAAATTTGAGAAGAGAAAAAGAAAAGAAATTATAATAAATATAATACCATTAATTAAACTCTTTGATTTTATTTGGTTCTTCGTTGTCTTTCATCATAACAAAGTTATTTCTTAGACGGACTTGATTCAGCCCTCGGCAGTAAATTAAATAACATTGGTAGCAGCGACATGGATTTTTCTGACTTACACACGTTTTCCGCAAAAGTAGTCATTTGCACATTGGACAAATTTTCACATAACATTGGCCAAACATATCATATGGATTCAGAGAAATTAATGAATTAAAAAATACACTTATTCAAATCGCGTAGGAGTTGAGTATTATTTTGGTTAATTTGGAAGAGGAATTAACCACTTTTTAGCTGTTATAAATGAAATAATTCAAGAAACAAATCCGTTATAGGAAAATTGCAACCACCAACCGGAACTAATCAATGAGTAAATCGTTAGCATAGACTAGCATTTAATTTTCTTTATCGAGCTCTGGAAGTACATAACTTTGTTATACGCAATATTCATAGACAGAAATCATGGCTCATAAAAAAGATAAAAGTGCGAAAAGTCAGGATGAAATTGACAACGCTGACACTGTGCCGAATGTTCAGGGAGAACTAAGTCAGTTACGTAAGACAGTAGATGAACAATACGTAGGCTCACAATTCCAGGCACAACTTACTTGTCGGAAAAGGGCAAAAAAACAAGAGAAAGTAAGAATACTTCTTAAAGAAACAGTGAATATCATGAAAGGGCGGTAAAAAAATGATAAATGAAATAGTGGAAAATAAAGATGAAGCAATAATCGTTAGGACGATACTGTTGATTTTAGTTTGTAGTGTGAACAAGTAGTTTTGCGCCTATTTAAGTAGCAGATAAGCCATATGTTCTCTGATTTGGCTGATATATAAACAGCTAAATAGGAAGTCCGGTTATTCAAGAAAAGGATATTGAAAGGGCAATCATCAGATCTTACTTCACGAGTATCGTGCACTTTAGTCAGATTGATATCTCAGACAACGTCTCGACCTTCTTCAGAGAAAAGTTACAGAAGATGATTCAGAAAATGTTGTTAATAGAAATGGCACACATTCAACAGTAATTTTGCAACCTCGACTAATCCCAGCTCGTACACACTGATGGTCTAATAATTCAGACGGACGTTTTTAACACCCACCGGGAAATGTTAAATGAAATATTCTACAGATAAGAGCAAGCTGGACTTTAGTTAAAACCAAGTAGCTGTACTTTGTTCAGACCTGAAGTTCCATTTCTGGGATATACATAGGCGCTAACGTTTTTTGTTTTGTTTTTTCTGCAGTAAAACGCGAGCAGCACGCGTTTTTGCACGTTTTAGAGACGGGGCGTTTTTCTACTCGAACCGTTTAAAAAAAAACGGGGGTTACTGCCCGCCCCGTTTTGAAAAAAAAATTTAACGTGACAAAGATCAAAATTTAAATATCCAGGGCCGGGAAATATATACAATAGAGAAATTATTAATGTTAAGAAGGTATATATATTATCATTGTCAATGTCAACTTTAATTGTACATGTACTGTATATTCTATATTGATAAAATAGGTCAACACTAATATCGCCGATTACATTTCAATGAAAACAACAATATAAATATCGTTGAATGTCTTCTGACAAAATACGCCTCGCTGATTGGCGAAACGGCAGCAGCCGTGAAAAAAGCGCACTTGGAATTTTCTGATTGGCTGCTTGCTTTTACCCGGACACTACTTCCGTATTTGGAGTGACCCGTTTTGATTACCGGCTACTCTTACCATATATGGAGTTAAGCCGTTTTTTGCGTGGAAACGCGAGAAATTGACCGCGAATATCGATTATTTTACTCAGACAATGTAGGTACAATGAAATCAACGGCAATCAAACAAAAAAGATACAATGGATTATACGGTGCTCAAACAATGTAGTTACAATTAAATAAACCGCGCTCAAACAATGTAGTTACAATGAAATATACGTCGTTTTCAACGCGGTAACAACCATCAGGTAAACGGAATAAAAACGTGAGCGCCACTGTATTTAATGGATATTACAACATTCGTACAGTTGACAAAAATTAACGTTCTGTCCAAAATGGTCGACGAAGACATTGCTAAATCAAAGTGTTAGCGTAAATAATGCGGTTGATCTTTTAGATGAGTTTTTGAGTAAGTAAGTATATGTTCAACGCTATCAGTTGGTTTTCGCAGGAGGTGTTCCTTATGTCTGTAAATGTCATTTTCCAAGTCGTGTCCTATGGATGATAATCTGGTCAGAGCATGTTGTTGCGCTTACAGTTGTTAATCGATTAACAGAGTCCAAGCTTACAGCTACACCGACAAAGTGTTGGATAGGATTTCAAAAACAAGAGTGTTTAGGGCATACATGCATACATGGAGAGGTTTCAACATTTGAACTGGTACATGTTTAGTAAGGATTTTTTTCACAGGTAACTTATCACCAGAGTATCTAGTTTCATATATGTTTTACTAAATTCGGTTAAGTTACAAGAAAGTTTTTTTTCCATTTTTTTGGTTGTGGTTTTCAATTTTGTCTAGACTACTATAACGGAACTAAATTTATATAACCTTTTTTGACCGACATTTTATTCGTGCATTTCATGTTTGCACAAAGGTTATCATTTCCTCGTAAATTTGAATAAAGTATATTAGACAAGAGCGACCATTAGGAAATTGCACAAACAGGTGTCACGACTTTCACAATTTATATGTTACATTGTATAAAGATCCGACTTTTGCTTGATGAAGATAAATTAATTTATTTTTGAAAGTTTTCTATTTTATTACGTAAATTGTTATTTTCATTTAAAGATATAGTAAGCTATTTTATAACATCTAATGATTTCGTTTGAAATATTTTGTAAATTTTAGAAGTTGTTGAATTTGTTGTAATTTCATCGAGGAATCGGTACAGTTTGTTTTGCGTTTAATTCTTTAGCAAATACCTAGGTGATTTTATTTCACTGAGTATTGATTATTTTGTCTAATTGAATGATGCTACATTGTAAATGTAAGCTGCAGTTTAATTCAGTTAGTTCTGTGTTATTGTGTTTCATTTCATTTTAATTTCATTCCTAATGATATTGCAAATAAAGACCTTTGATATAGTTAAAAATAAAGTAAACTTACATGTACATACGAACCCAAATTACCGGAACCAAGACGGAGATCTTGTTCTGAATGGCGAGGACAGTTTATTTATAATAATAATACGTGTTTATTTTAACAATTAGGTAAAATTGTAGATGATAAGTTATCAGGACTAGAGTTAAGACTTTATTTTAAGTGAAGACTTATTTCTCTATCAAATTTTCATATTTTGCTTTTGTCATTGTATATAGTCATCCCTAAAATTGAATTTGTAAAATTTGTATTAAGTGTTGAGAGTTCGATTACACTGATGTGTTTTTCCTTGACCATCCATGGTTACGGTGACAATCAAGACATAGAACATATATACTGGCAAAAAATTTAATAAGCTAACATTGACACATCTCTTTGCATTATTAAGATGGTATTTGTTGATAAATTGGAAACGGGGCCAATATTTCTCTAGATTTTACTGTAGATCTATCCCGGCCCTGGATATTTTAATTTTGAAATATGTCTCTGCTAGTGAGTAGTATTTCTTTTAGGCTACAGGAATCTCTAGAGTGAAGAAGCGTAGATGATTACAACATAACACAGTCATTAATTCGGAGCGGCACTTTACTGTATCTTGTCTCGGCACAAACAACAACAACAACAAGAAATCTAAATAAAATGGTTTAGAAATAACTTTACAAGTTTACAGCCCCTTAACATGAGGTCTACGGTCTTTTCAGGTAAGGGATATCACCTACATATCCATATCTTATGATCAGACCATCAGATATATGGTAAAATGTCAGTTAACTTTTAGTTACAGTTCATAAACAATTGTATCCCTGTACAGTACTGGTACTATGGTTTGTTGTTCTAACGTCGTGCGTAGTCCTTAAGTCGTGCATGTACGATTTCCCGTATAGTTCATAAAAGAATTCTCGGCTTCACACATCCGGGTACTGATAATTTATTTAGCTTTGGGAAAGGTGATTCCTCGGCTTTAATCACTGGTTTCTAACCATCTTCAATTTTTAAATGTACGAAACAGCCGAGGAGTCACCTTTCCCGATTGTAAATATTTTTTCAGTACCCGGATGTGCGAAGACGAGAATGACAGTCATACAGGCTTTAGTAGGCTGTACCGACATAAATAAAATTTGTATTTGTGAATCAACATAACCTCTGTAGGTCCTACAACTTTTGTTTTGACCAACTAATTCATTTGGCTCATCCTTTTGACCTGGGTTTTTTTATCTGATGTTTTTCTCAGTCACATGAAGCTTGGACCCCAAAAAGTCATTTTCATAAAACACCCCGGACCGACAATTAAGTATACATGTATATAATACTGATCAACTATCAAGTATATATAATACATATACTAGATAGTCGGTCTGGGGTAAATGTGATTATGTCGCGAAGAGTCATTTTTATAAAACACCCCGGAGAGACTATCAAACATATATAATACCTTGTATTATATATACTTGATTGTCGGTCGGGGTGTTTTATAAAAAACATGGCAAATGACAAATACAATTCGTACAAAACTGTATTCGACTTAATTTAATATTCGAATGTATGATCGTTACAGCCCTACCAAGCATTATAAATGCCTGAAACCGTGTGACAATGACCTCTTTAAAATGACGTCATGTATGCAATGCTTTCTAGTGACATTTCCCGCGATCTTTGACATTTTATTGAATTAAACTCAACAAAATTAGAGTTTGAAACATAAAATAAACAAACAAATGTTGGTGGCTATGTCATATCACGATAATTTCACTTGTGAACACCAAAAGTAGTTATTTTTACTTGTGGCTCCGCCGCTCATGAAAATATCACTGTTGGTGCCTACTCGGTGAAATTATAACGTGATCTTACACCAAAACTAGCAATTATCCTTTATATTATCTGAGAATGACATTTATAATACCTCTATGCTGTCAAAGGCTTTTTCTTTCCTTTAAATAAAAAACTTGCATATTATGATATATAAGTCTCCAGTATAGACTGGGTTTTTATCTTTTTAATACCAAGATGAAGGAATGAATGCATTCTTATAATCTGATTGGTTAACTGGCCAGTATGACGTAAAGGCATAGCCTAGAATATAGTGTTAATTTCACCACAGTGGTCAGTACTGATGGGAATTTAGATTTAATTGTACATAAGCCACTTGACCACTTTGTCAACCACTTAGTCTTCGAACATTTACTAAAGTCCCCTTATGGTATATAGTATCCACTGCTAACATATATATTAAAGTATAGACAACCATATCTACTTGTACATGTATTTTAAATTGTGCACTACAGTTATTCAGGGAGAGCTGTAGTTAAATTACAGACCTGTAAATTCACAGTCAACTCCTTGATTCATAGACTTCTCCGAAAGCTAAAGGCGAGAAAGACTATATACCCAATAACTTTGCTTACTTTGCTTCGTGGAGTGTTAGCTTTCTCGGAAATAGGTTCCGAAGCAAATAGTGGTTGTAATTCAAACAGGATAAACATTAAATCTGGTGTACTCCAGGGTAATATTTTGGGACCACTGCTCTTTCTGTTGTATATAATTGTGTCATGCAACTAGCCTTATATATTTACCAATAATGATTTACCATAGGCAGTGCAAGTAAAGAATTGTAGGCGTTTCAGTGATGATACAAAACTACAGAAAAAAATAGATGAGCATCAATATCTCTACTAAGATACCATTTTCATTTTATTGATTTACTTCATAACTATTTTATTAAAAAATCTAATTTGTGTGTTTATAACATAATGTTACTGATGTGGTGTCACTGAATCCAAGATAGCCGCAACCATAGAGCAAATATCGGGGATGAATTCAGATTAATGGGGCATACCCTTTAACTGATGTCAAACTATTAATAACCTCCAAAACATAAATAATAGCATCTTTGGAAGTATCATAACTGAACCAAAAAGTTTTAGCTACATGCATTCCCAGTCATATATCGATAAAATCAGCGGTTCAAAATATACTGCAGTAGCGGAAACCATTCATTAATCTGTGTATCATGCGTTGTTGTTGTTGTACAATAAATGGATGGATGCAATTTATTACAGAAAGCCTACTTGTGGTAAAACAAGGCAGTTAGATTCTTCTTTGATATTGTATTTATTTATACATTGAACACATAATCTATGTTTCGGGAATAATATATGCTAGATGTAGGGAGTGCCCCTTTAAAGAGACATACCCTATATCTGATGACAAACAGAAAACCTCCAAAACATAAATAATAGAATCTTTAGAAGTATCATAACTCAACCTAAAACACTCAGCCATGCATTACCAGTTATTATCGATAAAATCAGCGGTTTAAAATATACTGCAGTACAGTTAACTATTCAATAATCTATGTAGAGTTGTTGTTGTACAATTAATGGATGAATGGAATTTATTACAGAACATTTCTTTATTGATTTATTGTGGTAAAATGAGGCATTTTTCGTCAAAGGTTCTTTTTTGAAATTGTATTTATTTATCACTTTGCGTTCATTGAATACATAATCTTTGTTTCGAGAATTTAATCTGCTAGATGTAGGGAGTGCCCCTTTAAGCGACATATGTAATTACATGACATAAAGCCTTCATCAACAAAACTGCAACATGTTTATACAATATTAGGGATGTCATAACAAATTGACCGTCACTGTCAGGCATTTCTTTCTTGGGGATAAAACTGGCGTGTTGGTTACTGAGGAAGAGAAACGGCTGTGCATTGCAGTATTTAACAATTATATGCACGAATGCACATTTAAAGCATTTTTGTTGGTATATATCGACAATGAAATAATCATGAATTTTTGACACAGGGAATTTATGGTTATTAAACATGTAAAAGTTACTTCTCTGTTTACCAACAAGCGTCTTTTTCTAAGAAGCAATTAAAATCAAATTTTCATCAAATAGATTTTTTTAAATATGAAAGCAGATAACTTTACTGTAGCAAGTTTTTCTATTCAGACCTTGGTTAAACAATGAAATAGCTGTACATAGGTGAAAAGTTTTTGATAGATTTTCACTTGCAATTTCAATTGCTCCCACATGTTAGAATGAAAAGGTCTGGTTCTCTAACCCGCCCCTCTCCGCCCACTTTGCCAATGCATACACACTGTCACTTTTGGTATAGTGGCATCCGCCTTGGGAGTGGGGTGAGGGTCAAAGTTTTGAATCCCAGCAGTGGTTAGATCTGATTGACAGGTTGCTGAACCGACAGCTTGGCAGGTAAATGTGCTTTAAGAAGGTGTTTCATAAGTCAGAAGTGGTTGGTCATTTAAGTAGGGGTGATGCTATAATAAACACACGCTATGTACATGTAAATAAACGCATACTGAAATTTGTTTTCGAAACGATGGAAGGAAGCCAATAATAGAAGGATTGCATGGCGACATGTACATGTTATCCCTCTCTCCCTGACCGGGCAGACAGGAAGTTTTGAGGGTGCCTATTCCTTTCAATGTAAAATAACATACACAGAAATAAATGCTACATGTTTTTCTTAAAACTGTTTATTACATTTTGTGTATTCCGGTTTTTTATGATATTGTATTAAAGAAATGATATTTGATTAATAGTAAAATTTGTTTGTAAGACTGTGGATATAGCGAAAATCAGGATATAAGGAATATATTTTCTCTGCACGAGATTCTTTCTTAATTTTACTTTTCTTATGAAAATGTTATATGGATATAACAAACTCTGGATAATGATAAGGTCCCAATGAGTTTGTTATAAACAAAGTTACCTGTTTGTCCTTTACTTTTCTATTGATTTAGTGTCCAGTGCCAGTGATATTAGGTTAATGTACGAAAACTATTCTTGCTATTTTCTGTCACAGTCTTTATCTAAGTGACGGTCTTATTGCATATTGCTTTAGGTTTCGTTAACTTTGTGTGTTGTCCGCAGCTTTTAAACCCCTAAAGTCAATATACATGCAGTCACCCTGTACATTTTGGACTTGATTGTATGTTGATTATTAAACAAGACTTATTTGCCAAGAAATAGTGTGCACTGTTGATCTACAACAGTTAAGTGACAGACTGATATCATAGTCTGCATTTGATACAGAAAGGCAGAAATTAATGTCTGGTATTATTAAAGAACTTGGGACTTTCAACAAAATGCTGCAGTTCTGATAGCTGTCATTTTCATTAAAAAATAGTGGAAAAAATGGTCTGTACAGTAAATAAATTACAGAAAAAGTAATAACAGAGTATGGACATGGTGGAAAGTCACCTATCTTGATTACATTTTACTTCTTGCTTTTCGATATTACCGCCATCATACAAATGTGTAGCTTTGACCTACAATTTGTTTCTATTTGTCTGAGCACTGATCTCACAAAAAGAGATCAGGTTCAAGACCTGACTTTTAATATCTGAATGTACACTCATCATTTACATGTTTCTCTATTAAGGAAAGATTCATAATTATGAGTTACTGAATTTTCTCTAAACTTTTTTTATCATGGCAGTTAATTAGCATGGCTGTTATTCTTATTTTTATTACACTATTTATCCTAAACAGAAACATGGTTTCTGTGTATCCATAATTAATTGGAACAATTAAACTTATCATCTTGTTTTAAGAAATGAAGCTGGTCCCTCGTTAATCCACAGCTTATACAAGTTGTTTTATTGCCTTAGGCACTTACTTAAGCCTTTGCTTCAATTTCCCCCTTATCAGTATATTATGTAAGATTACATAACAAAGATATGACTGAGTGACCATAAAGTACACTATAGTCCAATTTTGAGCACTGAACTATGAATTTATTAGGATCTTACTGTAATTAGTTTAGTTTATACTTATTGTAATTCAATATTCAAGGTCAAAAATCAGGCTATACTGAAGAACTATTGCTCAGCGGGACGCTTTTTTATTTTATATTCGAAAAATTTGTTCAGTTTTATTGAAATGCATTTAACAGCTGTATTTCATAATCAGTTGATTGAACAGAAGCTGGAATTGGAGAATTAGTTTTGGAAGTTTCTGATTGAAAATCATATTTGGAAGTTTAAAAACTAAACCGAAGAAGTGTTGATCTATGGGAAATTTCGAATAAATATCAAATATCAAGTGGTAAAGTCGTTTTTAATAAGTTCGAAGTTAGACACTATGTAAAAATATGACAATCCTTTATTTTATTTAAATAACCGTTCAATCATTCACACAATTTAAGTCCAGATATATTTGAGAGTCTCAAAGAATTAGAAATGTCTAGGATTTCACTAAATACACAAAGTTTAAACACAGAGTAAGTATTTTGATTTGAATCTATAAAATGCTGCTCAATGTTTATATACCTGTGATATTACATCTGTCACTTAAGGTAGTTTAATAATATTAACAATAAAATATTAACAATAAATCACACAAAATAAAAGATTTTACTTCAAAATGATGGCCTGGCAGCCAGAATCAGCCTTGAACTAGAAAAGAAATTAGTTTATACTAATTTATTTAACTCAATTGTGAAGAAAGCTTGAAGCTAATATCGAGTCACTCTTGAGTCCGCTTCCTAGAAAAGCCAGCACTGGTGTCAAATAAGAAGGTACAGTCGTACACCACCACTCCCCTCAAAAAGTCATTGTTTGAGAATAGTGACATAAATAAAAAATCAGTGATAGAAACAAAAAATGTTTGATAATTAAAGCTTGCCCTGTTGAAACTATGAGAACAGTTCAAGTACAGAATGATGTTTTTTAATAGATGTTTAGTTGGTTGTGGCTACATATATTTAATGTTCAAGAACTGTTCTTATAATATCCTAGAAGAATTCAACTACATGTATTCCTAAACATAAGAACACAGTTTTGCAGGGGTAAACAATTAAACTATTTCCTTGATCAGAAATTGCAAATGGCTTTGAGTTACTTAAAAATATCTGACATTTAGCAAACATTGCAAGTTTGAATACATAACTTTACTTGAATACTGAAATGAATTGAATTAAACAAATCCTAATACACTACATAGACAATCTACTGTAAATCCTGTACATTTTGATACCTAAGTCAACATATATGTTAAACATCATAACCATTTTTGCCGAGCCGCTTATGAAAGCTCGATATAGGTGTCCAAATGCTGATTCAGTGTATGTGAGTGCGTGCCTCCTTGCGAGCGAGCGTGCGTCCGTTTGAGTTTAGTTTGCCTGGGCTATAACTTATCCATAGATCTAAGGATTCTTAAATAATTTGGCACAAATGTTCAACATCATCAGACGGACTGTCATGCACATGAACCAGGTCCCTAAATCTAAGGTCAAGGTAACACTTAGAGGTTAAAGGTCACACTCAAGAATGACTGTCCGGAGCATTTCTTCTTTATGCATGAAAGGATTTTGAGGTTACTTGGCACAATTGTTTACCATCACGAAACGGAGTGTCATGCGAAAGAATCAGGTCCCTAGGTCTAAGGTCAAGGTCACACTTAGAGGTTATAGGTGAAACTCAAGAATGATTGTCTGGAACATTTCTTCTTTATGCATGAAAGTATTTTGATGTTACTTGGTACAAATGTTCACCACCATGATACGGAGTGTCATGCTTAAAAACCAACTCTCTAGGTCTAACGGCAAGGGAACACTTAGAGGTTAAATGTCAAATTCAAGAATATCTTTGCAGCATTTCTTCTTCATGCATGGCTCCAGGGATTTTGATGTCACTTGGAACAAATGTTCACCACCATAAGACGGACTGTCATGCGCAAGAACCAGATCCATAAGTCTAAGGTCACACTTTGAGATTAAATGTCAACCTCAAGAATGACTCTCTGGAGCATTTCTTCTTTATGCATGAAAGGATTTATATATTACTTGGCACAAATGTTTACCATCACGAGACGGAGTGTCATGCGCAAGAATCAGGTCCCTAGGTCTAAGGTCAATGCCACACATAGAGGTTAAATGTCAACCTCAAGAATGACTCTCTGGAGCATTTCTTATTTATGCATGAAAGGATTTTGATGTTACTTGGCACAAATGTTCACCACCATGAGACGGAGTGTCATGCTCAAGAACCAGCTCCCTAGGTCTAAGGGCAAGGTAACACTTAGAGGTTATAGGTCAAATTCAAGAATGACTGTCTGGAGTATTTCTTCTTTATGCATGAGAGGATTTTGATGTTACTTGGCACAAATGTTCACCACCATGAGACGGAATGTCATGCGCAAGAATCAGGTCTCTATGTCTAAGGTCAAGGTAACACTTAGAGGTTAAAAGTCAAAATCAAGAATGACTGTCTGAAACATTTCTTCTTTATGCATGAAAGGATTTTGATGTTACCTGGTACAAATGTACACCATCATGAGACGAAGTGTCATGCTCAAGAACCAGCTCCCTTGGTCTAAGTTCAATGTCACACTTAGAGGTAATAGGTCAAACTCAAGAATGACTGTCTGGAGCATTTTTTCTTTATGCATGTAAGGATTTTGATGTTACTTGGCACAAATGTTCACCACCATGAGACGGAGTGTCATGCGCAAGAACCAGGTCCATTTGACTTAGGTCAAAGTCACACTTAGAGGTTATAGGTCAAATTCAAGAATGACTCTCTGGAGCATTTCTTCTTTATGCATGAAAGGATTTTGATGTTACTTGGCACAAATGTTTACCATCATGAGGCGGACTGTCAAGTGTAAGAACCAGGTCCTTAAGTCTAAGATTAATGTCACATTTAGAGGTTAAATGTCAAACTTAAGAATGACTGTCTGGAGCATTTCTTCTTTATGCATGAAGGGATTTTGATGTTACTTAACACAAATGTTCACCACCATGAGACGGACTGTCATGCGCAAGAACCAGGTCCCTATGACTTAGGTCAAGGTCAGACTTAGAGGTTATAGGTCAAACTCAAGAATGACTGTCTGGAGCATTTCTTCTTTATGCATGAAAGGATTTTCATGTTACCTGGCACAAATGTTTACCATCATGAGACGGACTGTCATGCGCAAGAATCAGGTCCCTAGGTCTAAGGTCAAGGTCACACTTAGAGGTTATAGGTCAAACTCAATGACTGTCTGGAGCATGTCTTCTTGATGCATGAAAGGATTTTGATGTTACTTGGCACAAATGTTTACCATCATAAGACGGAGTGTCATGACATAAATCAGGTCCCTAGGTCTAAGGTCAAGGTCACACTTAGAGGTTATATGTCAAACTCAAGAATGATTGTCTGGAACATTTCTTCTTTATGCATGAAAGGATTTTGATGTTACTTGGCACAAATGTTCACCACCATGAGACGGAGTGTCATGCTCAAAAACCAGCTCCCTAGGTCTAAGGGCAAGAGAAAACTTAGAGGTTAAATGTCAAATTCAAGAATATCTTTGCAGCATTTCTTCGTCATGCATGGCTCCAGGGATTTTACGAGACGGAGTGTCCTGCGCAAGAACCAGGTCCCTAGGTCTAAGGTCAAGGTCACACTTAGAGGTTAAAGGTCAACCTCAAGAATGACTCTCTGGAACATTTCTTCTTTATGCATGAAAGGATTTTGATGTTTCTTGGCACAAATATTCACCACCATGAGACGGAGTGTCATGCTTAAGAACCAGCTCCCTAGGTCTAAGGGCAAAGTAACACTTAGAGGTTAAAGGTCAACTTCAAGAATGACTGTCTGGAGCATTTCTTCTTGATGCATGAAAAGATTTTGATGTTACTTGGCACAAATGTTCACCACCATAAGACAGAGTGTCATGCGCAAGGATCAGATTCCTAGGTCTAAGGCCAAGGGCTCACTTAGAGATTATAGGTCAAACTCAAGAATGACTGTCTGGAACATTTCTTCTTTATGCATGAAAGGATTTTGATGTTACTTAACTCAAATGTTTACCATCATGAAACGGAATGTTATGCGCAAGGTCCCTAGTTCTTAGGTCAAGGTAACACTTAGAGGTTAAAAGTTAAACTCAAGAATGACTGTCTGAAACATTTCTTCTTTATGCATGAAAGGATTTTGATGTTACCTGGTACAAATGTTCACCATCATGAGACGAAGTGTCATGCTCAAGAACCAGCTCCGTAGGTCTAAAGGCAAGGTAACACTTAGAGGTTAAATATCAAATTCGTTGATATCTTTGTAGCATTTCTTCTTCATGCATGGCTCCAGGTATTTGATGTCACTTGGCACAAATGTTCACCACCATGAGACGGAGTGTCATGCGCAAGAACCAGGTCCATAAGTCTAAGATCAAGGTCACACCTACAGGTTAAAGGTCAACCTCAAGAATGACTCTCTGGAGCATTTCTTCTTGATGCATGCAAGGATTTTGATATTACTTGGCACATATGTTTACCATCATCAGTCGGAATGTCATGTGCAAGAATCAGTTCCCTTGGTCTAGGTTCAAGGTCACACTTAGAGGTTATAGGTCAAACTCAAGAATGTCTGTCTGGAGCATTCCTTTTTCATCATGTAAGGATTTTGATGTTACTTGGCACAAATGTTCACCACCATGAGGCGGAGTGTCAAGCTCAAGAACCAGCTCCCTAGGTCTAAGGGCAAGGTAAAAAAAAAAAATAATAATATCAAACAGGGAATGTCACGTACCAAAAACGCAGCCTCCCCAAAACGAACCCCACATCACCCAGAAGTGCACACCACCAACACACACACACGCGCGCACACGCACACACACACGACACACACACACACAATCATGTACACACACATAAATACACTACCAACACACACTAGCATACAAAGCAAACACACGAGGACAAAACGAACAATTAAAGGAACACAGTGGGGCACCGCCTTGGAACGGTCAGTGGCAAAAACACCACTGGGGAGCTTAAACCGGTTTATGGTGCGCACCCAACCTCACTCTTACCCCCACCATGTTCCAAAGTCACAGGACAGTGTAAATAAAAGTAATCCCTGCTAGGTGAATCTCTAACACACGCAATGGAAACAAAAGGCATGGTATGTAAAACACAAAAATGCTCGTGTATAAATATATAAAAAGCAAACCTTGAGAACCAAAAAACGTATGTACTCAATGCCTTTGCAGAAGGCAGAGCACCAAGAGAAACACCCTTAAGGGCCCGACGAAACAGGCCAGAGGACAGAAATCAAAACAGTTTCGTCCCAGTGGGATTTAAAAACTGCCCATCACAGAGTCCTCCCCCTCTTCCGTCAGACACAATCAAAGAGGGAAGCATAGCGTCCAACTGTAAACGGGTTGAACACCAAACATGCGGTGTGTCTCAAAACAGTTGGGTCGTAACCTCTTTTAACAAAACGTTTTATAATTTTAGCAAATACAGTTGGAAAATTGCCATGACCCAAAATCTTACGAAGTTTGTAAACCACATCCCCATAAAAATCGGGTTTTGAAATACCTTCTCGCAGAAGAGTCTTTAGATTACAGTGGCGCCTGCGTGTAGGTTCCCCGTGTTTGAGTGAAAAGGCGTTTTGCACGCGTGTCGGACACGATCGTGTTGCACGGTATGTTACTGCGCATGCCCAGCGTGCAGCGTGCAGCGTGTAGAACCGTGCAATTGCTAGTGCGCATGCCCAGCGTGCAGCGCATAGGAAACCGTGCAATTGCTAGTGCGCATGCCCAACGTGTAGTCGCTGAGCGTGAAACGTGCAGGCGCATTTATCATTGGGCTACATGTATGTTTTGCTCTGGATAACACCTGGTCAATTCTAGCATATTTCAATCAATCACTTGCATTTTTCGCCAATAGTCGTACTTTTCCTATCATCCAGTTAACCTCGCTGATGCTAAAGGAAGTCGGTAATCGGCATGTTTAGATTTTATCCAAAGAAGTATGGAAAATACCCAATTTTATTAAAATGAAAACGTAAGCCCAGATACTAGTTATTATACGCAAGACAAAGTCTCTGTGCCGGTGCCGACCCACTTCGGACCATGGACACTTTGGACCACATTTTACGGATACTTCGGACCAGACTTATAGACACTTCGGGCCATGAATATATATTGTCGCAAACTCTGATATGACACTTCGGACCATGAAAATATTATAGCAAAATATTATGTGACACTTCAGACCACGAAATCGTAATGATTTTAATTATTATTAATCATAATTTTCTCATTTTGGCACCGCCACTGACGATAAATATCCCAATGTTGATTAAAAACAATTTATTAAAAAACACAACAACATCAAATCAAATACTAAATTAGAATTTAAGCCCGACGAATATTTCAAGAATATGTCATGTTTAAAAGTCCCAGGATCACATTTACAAGTAGCTTTCATTTTATCAAGAAAGATGTCTTGCTGACAGAAAATACCTTTATTTGTGCCAAAACCATTTCAAACTTTGCTTTTTAAATTGATAAGTACATATCAGAAACATTGTGCAGAATTTTTTTTCAATGCTTTTGCAAATGGCAACTCTTTTTCTGAAAGAAAAAAACTTGAATACAAAAGAAAGGCATAATTATGTCAAGGTCATTGTTTTAGAGTGAATAGAACATGATTCTATCATTATACTATCAATAAATTTATGTGACTGTATCAGTACATTTCAAGTGATCCTGGGGCTTTAATATTTATACAGAAATTACATATCCTTTGAACGCCTATAACGTAATAAACCGTATACGCGGGTTAAGACAGGTTTGGCCTTCCATAGAAGTGACAGTTACCGTATGGAACACGTTTTGTCTGTATGAATGTAAAGGCTATGCCGACAGCCCCTGAATGTTGAAATCTCAGACGTCCGAGGCAAATGCCGACACTTTAAGACAACCTTGAAAATGACCTTGGACACAATTTTACCAGCTTTGAAAATTTTCATTTTACCAATGTTCCCTGTGGGATAGTGTTTTGAGCGCGTGCAAATATTTTTTCATAGACATAAAGCAGAAATGTCGTACTCAAACCTAGGTATATTGACATCTTATGAGAACGCTTAAAATTTACCTCTCGTTAGCAAAAAAAAAGAAAGAAGTCCATGCGCAGGTTAGCAGACAGGGTGACCCCTGCGCGTGACCTCTGTAGGTGGGCCAATGGAAATTTTACTTTCATGTTACAGCTCAATCTATTTGCTGACGTATACAACACGCGCAGTAAACCGAAAGTAGCATAACGTGATGTACAGTGTTTACAAAAACACATGCATGTCTGTCGAGTTTGTAACAAAATATGCCGGTGTGCAAAGGTTATGGGTACAGTCCATTGTATTAATTTATCAGAGCATTCATTGCAAATGGTAGTCTTCTTTCAAATTTACAAAATGTCCATTACATAAAGTTAGTAAGAGACAATATCATGGCTATTTTCCTTTTCTTTTACCCATTAGGGCATAGAATACACATTAATTGGCATGGACCGCCACCTCTAAGCACTATAGTGTACAGAGGAATGAATTGGATAATACAGTGGGATATTTTCTAAGTGCCTAGCCTCAAAAGATGTGCAGGGGGGATTTGCCCTATCTCTGGCTTAAAGTTTTTTGCAGTGGAAAAAATAACACTTCAAATCAATTAGTGTGATGTTAATAAAAATATTTAGAAAACAAGTTGTTAAAGCTGTCATTGGAAAGTAACAAATGCCCCAAAAGTAGTGTCTCCCAGTCTGTGACCTGGACCATCAAGATGTGGACCAAACTTTCAAAGTTCCTTCGGGAGCACTGAAATACATGTCGCAAAATCCCTTTTATTCATCACTGCGACAAGTACATGTATGTGGGATGCAAAATAGTTTTGAGCCCTGGACCAAAGTCTATGAATAGCTTTGTGAAAACGAGTCAAAATTGTAAACTAGAGCTTCCACTAAATGTGATTAATACCCCCGAAAGACTGCTTTATAAACTGAGGAATTTCGTAGTAACAGAATACCTTGCAAACAAACTAAACAGAGATATTGTTCTTGGCAATAACTCTGTAATTTGTCAAAAAAGAGTTATGATTCTTGTACATTGCACTTCCTTCCTATGTGCTTGACCATTGTATGGAATCGTATTGAATTCCGACAAATAGTTTTCGAATAATGCTCCGGACAATAAATTCAACAAAGGGCAACAACTCTGAAATGAGTTAAAATACAGTTATTGTTCTTTTGCACTGCACTTCCTCTCATTGTGCTTGACCTTTGTATGAAGTTGTATTGAATTCCAACCAGTAGCTTTCAAGTTATGCTCCAGACAAGCAAAAGTATCAAGGGTAATAACTCTGTAATTAGTCAAGATGGGAGTTTTGGTTCCTGTGCACTGCACTCCCTCTCATTGAGCTTGACCATTGAATGAAGTTGTATTGAATTCCAACTAGTAGTTTTCGAATTATGCTCTAGACAAGGAAAAGTAACAAAGGGCAGTAACTCTGTAATGAGTTAAAGTAGATTTATGGTTCCTGTGCACTGCACTTCCTCTCAATGTACTTGACCATTGTATGAGGTTGTATTGAATTCCAACCTGTAGTTTTCAAGTTATGCTTCGGACAAGAAAGTAACAAAGGGCAATAACTCTGTAAATACTCAAGATATAGTTATGGTTCTTGTACACTGCACTTCCTCTGACTGTGCTTGATCATTGTATGAAATTGTATTGAATTCCAACCAGTAGTTTTCAAGTTACGCTCCGGACAAGGAAAAGTAACAAAGGGCAATAACTCTGATATTAGTCAAGATGGAGTTATGGTTCTTGTGCACTGCACTTCCTCTCAATGTGCTTGACCATTGTACATGTTGTATGAAGTTGTATTGAATTCCAACCAGTAGTTTTCAAGTTATGCTCCGGAAAGGAAAAGTAACAAAGGGCAATAACTCTGTAATTATTCAAGATGGAGTTATAATTCTTGTGCACTGCACTTTCTCTCAATGTGCTTGACCATTGTATGAAGTTGTATTGAATTCCAACTGGTAGTTTTAAAGTTATGCTCCGGACAAGGAAAATGCAACAGACCACCCGACCAACCACCGGGTGACTCCTGTATATCCCCCTAAACTTTGTTTCAGGGGTATAATTAGTGCTTACAACTGAATATAGTCAATGAAAATAACAGTTGTTATATTTATGTAATATAATTTAATGTATTTAATTCATATAAGTAATATTGATACTGAACACAATTTACTGTTCTAAACTTGTAATTTACAAAAAAGTGAATTGTCAATTTCCTTTTATATAAAAATAGGTTGGGAAGCACCTGTCTGAAAATCACCATAACCAGTCAGGGTTGTAACTTGTTTGTTATTTTGAAAATAACTTCTACCAGTTATATTTATCTTTTACTCATCACTCACTAAAATAACTTCTGCCACGACAAAACCTTCTGAAGTAGGACATTCTTCAGGTCATCTCTAAGACAAGTTTGCCAATAAATCCATTGTGTCAAACTGAAGTCATTACTGTCAGCTATAAAGAAAGAACTTGCATTTCTCTCTCTTATCTAACGGCATTTGCATTATTATAAGACTGAGGTAATCTGCTTGTAATGAAGAAATTCAGGAAAAACTGAAATGTTGAATTGTTACCTGTACAAGTTGTTATCAGAAAGTCCCAATGACCCATTATTTTGGTCACCTCAAGTTTCAAGGGAGTTATTTCTTTCAGCAAAGGGAAGCAATTTTATTGACAAAATGTTTGAATTATCACTTACTGTAGTTATTTTCAAAATAACTTAAACAAGTTACAACTTACACCACTGGTTGATAACAAAAAAAATTATTTGAGCTCTTCAGAGGGTTTACTTCCTTTTTCACTGAAAACCAACAGTAAAATTAATACTGTGCCGTACTGTACAGACAAAATTTTGGTAACGGCTTGCCGTGAACTGCAAAAGTAAAAGAAACCGCAGTGTATCATGAACCGCGATGAATCATAACACCTCTAACACCGACATAAAAAAACACTGTTCAGGATACATCCTTAACAATGCACACTGACAGAAGTTTCATATGGATTTCACCACCACAGTTTGCAGTATGGCACATATTAATATCAGCCTCTTTGCTTTCATGTGTTTCCATTCATTCACCCCAATTTCTTTGATCACTTTGATCAAGGTAATTTCTCATGTTTTTCCCATCTTTGTGCTCTAAGATAATCATAATGTGCAGCTGAATTCATCTGTTGTTATTTAGGTGGCCTTTCACAATCATTCTCTAGTGTGACTATCCGTTCATGACCTCCAACAATATATCTTTTACACCATTTTACTGTTTATTTTCTTTCAACACAAAAAGTCATAATATATTGACTACTTATTTTCATACACTCGAGCACATCATGTGACTAAAAATATTTTAGTTGCTCAAACACGACTGACTTTACAGTATTACAATGGCATGTAATTTTCACATACATGTCATTTCTCTTTTAACCAATTTGCCTTCTGTTTATCTGTACCTATCAAAGGATGCAATCTTTGCTGGAAGTTAATCACGAAAGGCTCCATTACGTTTTCTCAAAAATATATCCAGTCAATACATCAGCAATGGTGTGATCTGTAGAAAAAAGAATTACTTGATGAAAGTAATTGTTCATACATGTATTTGTTAACATACCGTATAATATATAACTACATGTATTTTCAAAATTTTGAGCAATCTGAAGGCCCTAATACATCTTTAAGTGTGATTTAATTAGTTGGCACAAAAATCTTATGGAAAATTGTTAATTCTTTTCACTAAAATTACTTAGAAATATGCAGTTGTTTCACAATTGAAATGGCAATCAAATTACAAAACAGTAAGAATTCTTCAATTTGTTTGAAATTTGATAAATCAAAAGTGACCTTATTTAGAGGGGGTGTTTTCTTTATCATGGAAGGCAGCAGCTTATTCCTTTTTGTTGTACATTGCCGTCTGTGACACAGGAATGCCAAGCTTGTGACACATATCTATGGTCTGAAAACAAAAATGAAAAAAATATTAATTATTTCATACATATTTATAATCACTTTCATGGAACACATTCAACAAAGCTTTGAGTAGGCTAAAGAGTAATTAACAAATAAACTTGTATCCCAGTCTACCTAAATCAATGAAGGTTTGACATTTTCTCTCTACACTGTCTATATTATAGGCTTTATCCTATTTCAGTCATGATAATTAACTCAATTAGATAATGATTTTGATAACTACTAATATAAACAGTTACACCCCTAACGACAAGTGAACTTTTCAAGAATAATGTAATCCCTAATTGTCTTAATGGTTAAGTTTTTAACTCATTTCTTACAGAGAAAATCAAATGGAAAAGATTGAATCAGTCATACAGTAAGGATTTTAAAAGTACTTTTTTCTTAATTTTGTTCTAAAGCCAAATTGAACATCAACATTTTAATGATTTTGTATGTGTCAGTATCTAAGTCATTGATATAACTTTTGATGACAGTAGTAGACATTTGCGAGGTAAGTCGGAAGGCGATAGTGAATGGCAGATTGTGAACATTTCATGGGGAACATCTCAAAATTATACACATTTCAAATTAGTGATTAGTTGTCGCATAAAAGGTTATTTTTGCAAAGAGCTTCATTTCGGAGACACATCATTGCAAATATATTTTATAATTGCGTACATAGTATTTAATTGATAAGAGCGATTTCTATTCGCCTGCAAACAAGAGATGCGCATACACTAACCGTCTGGGGAAGTAATTGTCGCGGGTGCGCCAAATTAAAGCTGATGCTCCTGCAACATTTCATTTCAAAAATGGCATGTTTGCCCTTATGTCTATAACGGGCTATATACCTTTTCAAACGGTAGCACTTCCTTCTTTCTTGACCAGGTTTTCCTCGCAACTGTGCCGCAGTATAAGAAGTCATAACAGGATTTCGATTTGGACAGATCTTGTGGAAACAGTAAATCATTCGCAACTTGGCGCATAATCCAAACTGTTGGGCATCATTTTGATACCCAAGGAAGCCACATTCTAGACACTGATATTCGGGGTTTTGACAGAAAAAATAATTGAAACTCATTTATACTTAGAAGTCGATTGCTCTACAAAATTACTATAGTGTATCAACTTATCGGTTTCGTCTGAAAGTGCAAGAGGAAGTCAGGATATACATAGAATCCGGCCGCTTCGTATCAAAATTCTACAAAAATTTGCAAATGTGGTCTTGCCACATCTCTAATTGATTAGTTTACATGAATTCTTCTACTTCAGCTTAAGGCGTGGGGAACCATAACGTGTTTATAATTTGCACGGCGCATTTTTGGCGATTTGACTGTGTACAACACGTTCTGGCTCCCAGCGCCTTTATCTTTCTCTTGTACTTATTATATACATGTAACGTTAACAAACGGGTAGACAATGTTACGTGGTACCGATAAAATCACATGAGTAATAATTGTATATATATTTTATGATTGCGTACATATAATTTAAATGATTAGTCATAAAGTATACAGCTAACAAGTATAAATGCGCTCTTGCGTGTTGCATATCTACAGGGTGACAACGAGAAAAAAGAGTTTCAATTATTTTTTCGTGTCAAAACCCCGAGTATCTGCGATTCTAGATACCGAATTCTGCCAGCGCTATTTATAATTTACTTTATTGGATCCATTTATGCCACGCCTATGTTTTGCACGCAAATATCGTGCGATTGTTTTGACAGTCTAAAACGTAAAACTGTAAACAGTTTATATTATGTGGGCAAATAAAATTCACAATATGATATTACACAATTTTTATGTATGGTTAAAGAATCTTGATATTCAGTCAGTTTGATTTGGTTTGAAATTAATCATATATAAAATAAGTATATAACCCGTTATAGACATCAGGGCGAACATGCCATATTGTGACTTAAAGTATTGCATGAGCATCAGCTTTGTTTGGGCGCATCCAAGACAATATCTTCCCTAGACGGTTAGAGTATGTGCATGTCTTGTTTGCAGGCGAATAGAAAACGCTCTAATCAATTAAATACTGTGTACGCAATTATAAAATATATTTGCAATGATGTGTCTCCGAAATGATGCCCTTTGCAAAAATAATATTTTATACGACAACTTATCACTAAGTTGACATGTATGTAATTTTGAGATGTTCCCCATAAAATGTTCACAATCTGCCATTCACTATCGCCTTCCGACTTACCTCGCAAATGTCTAATACAATCTTGGATATAAAAGATCAGTATATCAGAAACCATTCAATAATAATATCTCATAATTATGATGTGCACATATACAAACTTAGTGACCCAAGCCAATCAGTGTAGTGTTTTATGACCCTAGTATATTGCCAAGGGCAATACTGTCCTGTTAAAAAATGTAGCTTATGAAAACATTGCATAATATTGCATAATATTATGTAATGTGACCACATGGGTCCTAAGACATCAGTGATGAACTAACTTTTGTCTCAGCTACTGTTACAACATGTACAATAAATTTATAAAAGTTGGTAACTGAACTTCAAATAAATTTGCCAAAAAATTAAGATAAGTATTAATAATTAAACTAATACTTCAAAAATTTTAACATGAAGCCCAAAAGTCTTTATAGATCCATGCCATGCATAGCTTTTAAAACTGAATTTTTAAAGGTCATGTAAGTAAATACTAGTACTTGATAGACAATAACTTAATCCTGTAAATGGTATTCATTTATTGCAGTATATGCATTCAAATGAAACATTAACCTACAGTTTTGAGTGATGTAAGCTAACAAATTTGATACAGCGTGATAAAAAGGTATACCTGTTCACTTCTTATAATTAACTTTTTTTTCATTTTAGACTTTTGTAGAGATACATACTCTTAACTAATCATTAACCAAGAACTGTAACATTTATGTTATAGAAAGTAATTTTCAAAGAACTAAAATCTTTTTTAGAGTTCAACTGATTGGTAATGATAAAAATCTGCATTTTGTGTTATATTTTGGTAACAAATACATAATTCCCAACAACCTTCCTCAACTGTCACACAATTATCTAAATAAGAATTAGTTTTGCAAATAGTCTGTTTGATATAATATAAATACATTAATTTGAATTGATATATGAAAACTTGCTGTATAATCTGTAAATTGTGAAATATTTAAGTAAATCCTAAATAAAGCGCTTTATTGTTGTCGCATGAAAAAAAATGTATTTAGACATATACCAGTAATTATGCAGGGTCTTATCAGACCTAGTGTTGTTAAATTGTATTCATGACATCTAAATGTTACAAAAAAAGAAATTTACAATTATTTATACTTGCTGAGAAAGTATTTTTCTAAACCTGATTATGTCTTTGACAGTAGACTGGTTGACTGATTTTAGAAAATGGGATGTGAAAAACTTTAGATAATAATTATATATGGATTGATTAGTGTTTCAGTTTGTGACCTGTAGAATATTGAGGTAAAGTTTACAGACAGACAGACAACGGACAAACCACCATCATAACATGACCTCTGCTGGACAAAGGACTTTGTCCAGTGGAGCTACAAATGTTAGTGATATTTTCATTCTTTGGCAAAATTGTAAATAAACCTTTGCACTGCTGAGCAACAATTGATCCAGCATTTGCGACTGATCACCTTGCTTAATTGATCATGATCTGCACTCTCGGCTATTCACATCTTGGGATGTCATTGATTAAAAATTTTGTATCGATATATCAATTTAGAAATATCAACGATACAGCGATATATCGATACATGGGAGTAAAAGTCTCTGACTACATATTCTACCAAATCTCTTGACTTTATTTGTACTATACATATGGTTCTGGTGTATAATATATATCAACCCTTGCAGTGCTGAACTTTTCTGCCTATGAGATTATCGAGAGCACATTTCATTAAATTATCATTTGTTAGAAAAACACTGAACTCTGGGTAGGGTGACTGTTTATATTCTGGTTCAGTTTTGATGGAATTTTCGAACGTGAAACTGTAGATCATTGCACGGTGTAACATTATTTGATATACGATTTTTCAAAACGCCAATCGATATCGAATCGAAAATGTTTTATCGTTCTCATAAACAGGCTCCTGGGTAGAACCTAGATAGTTTCCAGACATACAAATAACTTGGCCAAAGTAGGGCACGAACTTACAGTGGTGAGAGACAATTAAGTGATCATCAGTCAGAGAACTTAACCACTCGGCCACAGATGCCACAATGTATGACCTATAATGTGATTTTTTAGTTATTCGTACCCAGGTACGAACCGACTTCGGCAAAATGTGGACATTTTCGTACCATTTTCTAACCACGCATAAAATCTAATAAAATACAACAATTACAACATGTTTAAAGCATAAAAATAAGTTTCAGTTATATACTTAAATGCGTAAAGGTGCATTTTAGACTAGTGTTTCAGGCGCTACAGTGCGGCATATCTTCAAAGACACTAAATGAACTAGTCAGGCCGCACATTTTTGATGATCTATATAGGGGTGTTGGCAAGTTACAAAAAAATCTTTATTTTTTACGTTGAATTCCCAGTTTTGTTATTAAAAATTCAAGAGTACCAGTAGTCGATATTCGGCCACTTCCAATCCAAAAATATAGTTTTCTTTCCCAACTATGGCAGAGCAACTTCCCAAAATGCATAGTAAGTTTTCCCGTAGTTTGTTTACATGATTGCAGCATTTCTGGAGGAAGCATTTGTGTGGCATCAATTTTTCCTTGCACTATAACATAACAGCGCACAGTACTGCGTGTTATGCATTACCAGTCTAATCCGATTCTGGGCCTGAATTTTAGTCAATGTCTCAGGGGAGGTAAATTTATTTCGACTTCCGGTTGTCAATGTCACATAAAGAAAAATATTACATGTATTGTAAATCTTTTCCGAAAATGGACTTTTATCTCGCATAAATTTCCCAATTGAAAGGCTAAGGCCTTTTCCCAATTTCCTGATGAAAAGCCATGCTGTTTCAAGTATTAGATAGAGTACTGTTGGAGAATAATTATGTTATTTCGAGAAGGTTACACCTCTGAGAAATGACGTAATTATTAGAGCCAACAGTTACTCTATCTGATTTGTATCATGGCACGTTGATTGACAGTTCTCATGCCATACAATATTGTGTGACGTAATATCATGTGACATAACAAAATTGTGTGGTAGCGACCCCAATCTTATTTACTGAAAGAAAATCAATACATGTACTTGTTTGCTGTTAAAAGTGTTCTGTAGCCTACAAAATCATATACCGGAGCAATTAAGTGTATTTGTTTTTCATTTTATTTCTATCCGGCCGATTGTAACTTTTCAAAATTGTAAATTCTAAAACAAAAATCTAGGCAATAAAAAAAAATCTGAAAAGTGTTCTCTTTTTCAGAAAGATCATGTCCTCTATTACAGTAATACAGTTCAGTGTTTTTCCTATACAAATATGCAGTAGCCATGATACAAATAAGAAAGACAGACATGCTAACGGTCTCCAATGAATAAAAGCACAGTTGCGATGAAATAGAAGATTAATTGCTTGTATTTTTGGAATCGCACATCCGGATACGGATAATTAATTTACATTCGGGAAAGGTGATTCCTCGGCTTTCTTCGCTGGTCTCTATGTATCTATAACTTTGAATAATACAATAACCAAGATTAGAAATGAAAGAAGACGATCTCCCAATACCTTGAAACTATAAGATTGCTTTGATAATTCTGTTGTTAAAAGCTTTTTGTTTCGTTTAAAATAAATTTAAACTTGCATTTGAGCAGGGTCCGTATATTACAATATAATGTAATATACGGACCCTGATATGAGTCAACGGTAAAGACAGAGTTTTCACATTTTACTGAATGGAGAAATGAAAGCGACCTAATAATCAGATTGGTTAGCTGGTCAGTGTGACGTCACGGTTAATCTGAGAATAAACATCAAGTAAGCATTTTTTGCTGCTTCACAGGCTTTCACTGTATTTATCAATGGGGTACAAGAATGCTAGTCTCACTATTTTCACTTCGATTTTACAGGTTGACATTTTACAGTTGTCCGCCTTCTACGTCAAGTTTGAAGTGCAATAGTTGGGAACACATCCCCAACGAAATTCTGTTGGGCACTTATAATTAAACCCAATAAAATCCAATATATAAATGTATTGATTATGGATTTAATATGATAGGATTAAGTTTTAAAATGATGCTAACACAATTCTAAGTTACATTTACCTAACTACACACCTGCATCAATCAGTGTAATATGAAAATAAACGGCATATCGTACCTTATGTGTAAACTTGCATGTTTAGGTTTAAACAATCAGATTTTTATAAAGTGGTGAGGTTTTTCATAATATTTAGGTTTTCATTTAAAGTGATATTTAATTCATCATTTTAGACCGGAAAATTGTTTTCGAAAGTAGGTAAATTGTGTATTATGCACCTGTTTAGCCTCAATATTTCGACTGCAAGACTGACCGATTTTACAAACTGATATTGCATGCGAAGGGCGGCCATCGTATATAACAAAAAGCCCCGTTTGTTTGGCTAGCGCCGGTTGTACCACAGGAAGTTGATATTTTGTCCAAAAAATAAAAATGATCAATGTATCTTGCGAAAAAAATCACCCCTCTATATATATAAACACAAGGAATGCAATGCCTTCCGTACCCCACCCACTTCTCCCATACAAGAACATTTTTTGTAACAAACTGACAACTGGGTTTTCTGGTCTAGACAGTTAAAGTGTTTAAAATTATCACAGAATATGTCCTTACTTTTAATTTATCGTTGTTTTAACTACTGAAAAAGCATCTCTTTCGCGAAATTTTCCAACACGTCGACTCCATGTGTTGACGTCAGAGCTTTTCTCGTGCGGAGCGAAGGTAATTAGTGTACATTCCGTGTATCGTTTCCAGTTCGTACAAGCACGCTTAACGAGAATGGCATAGGAAGAAACAATTTCTGCCTTCAGAATGACACAGTTTTGTTTTGACCAGGTCGTGTGATACAAGTAAAATTTGAACACTGAAGTAAATACTCTGAAATGTGTCCAAACCCAAATAAAAACTTCAATTCTATTCGGTTCAATTCGCACCGTTTGTAAGAGTTACCCCGCTTGATTTGGTTTTCCTATTTTGTTGTAGTAAGTATAAATTAACTAAACCTATAAAATAACAAAATATTTCCATTTTTTATCATTAAACAATAATAAGAGAACACTGCAAACATACAACAAATTTTCAAAAGAATAATATTTAATAAAAATATGTTACTTTCGCTCCGGAGGAGAAAAGCTCTGACGTCAGCACATGGAGTCGACGTGTTGGAAAATTTCGCGAAAGAGTTACTTTTTCAGTAGTTAAAACAACGATAAATTAAAAGTAAGGACATATTCTGTGATAATTTTAAACACTTTAACTGTCTAGACCAGAAAACCCAGTTGTCAGTTTGTTACAAAAAATGTTCTTGTATGGGAGAAGTGGGTGGGGTACGGAAGGCATTGCATTCCTTGTGTTTATATATATAGATGGGTGATTTTTTTCGCAAGATACATTGATCATTTTTATTTTTTGGACAAAATATCAACTTCCTGTGGTTGTACCTAATATTGAAACTACACTTTCTGCTTATTATGGAGCACATTAAAATTAGGCGTAGAGGTGCGACAGTTATAAAATATCAGATCTGTGAAAGGGGTCACATAGAAACGCCAAATTAAGTTGGCTACAAGAATGCTAATGAGTGCAAAGTCTATTGCTTGGATAAATTTTATAACAAACGAAATAACGGCATTAAAAAAAATATCTAGTATAAGAATTATCATTTGAAAATCTAAATATTTTAAAAATATTCCTTATACACAGAATTTTCTATGCAACTGTCCTAAGGTACGTGTTGACTAAATAGAGTACGAATTGACTACGGTACGAGGTGACCAGGTGTCTAGATACCATGTAGCCTTTTATAAAAATGTAACAATGTCGTCACTTGGTTTTATTCTGTTTTGCAAGACAGATGGTAACAGATTAGGAATATATTTGCCGAAGCACTTACCAATTCACAAAAAGCATTTAGTTCGGCATACTTTGTCAAATATAAAACGTTGGCAGACATGTCTGCCATATCATCTCGATGTTGATTGGCTGCACGGTTAGTGTGCTTATTTGATTGGCTGCACGGTTAAATCCGGTTCTGCACGATACACGTTTTATTCATAGTTCTGATTGGCTACACGGTTAATCGAGCGTGAACCGTGAAGCGTGTGCCGTTCGTGTTGTACGCGAAAGAAACCGTGTGCGCGGGGAACCCACACGCAGGCGCCACTGTACTATTGAATTTCAAAACCAAATCAGAATTACGATAGTAAAATTTAGCAAAATATGGAGGTTATAGGTCAAATTCAAGAATGTCTTTGCAGCATTTCTTCGTCATGCATGTCTCCAGAGATTTTGATGTCACTTGGCACAAATGTTCACCACCATCAGATGGAGTGTCATGCGCAAGAACTAGGTCCATAAGTCTAAGGTCAAGGTCACACTTAGAGGTAAAAGGTCAAAATCAAGAATGACTCTCTGGAGCATTTCTTCTTTATGCATGAAAGGATTTTGATATTACTTGGCACAAATGTTTACCATCATGAGATGGAGTGTCAAGTGCAAGAACCAGGTCCTTAAGTCTAAGGTCAATGTCACATTTAGAGGTTAAATGTCAAACTTAAGAATGACTGTCTGGAGCATTTCTTCTTTATGCATGGAAGGATTTTTATGTTACTTGGCACAAATGTTCACCACCATGAGACGGAGTGTCATGCGCAAGAATCAGGTCCCTATGACTAAGGTCAAGGTCACACTTAGAGGTTATAGGTCAAACTCAAGAATGACTGTCTGGAACATTTCTTCTTTATGCATGAAAGGATTTTGATGTTACTTGGCACAAATGTTTACCATCATAAGACGGAGTGTCATGACATGAATCAGGTCCCTAGGTCTAAGTTTAAGGTCACACTTAGAGGTTATAGGTCAACCTCAAGAATGACTCTCTGGAACATTTCTTCTTTATGCATGAAAGGATTTTGATGTTTCTTGGCGCAAATGTTCACCACCATGAGACTGAATGTCATGCTAAAGAATCAGCTCCCTAGGTCTATGGGCAAGGTCACACTAAGAGGTTTAAGGTCAAACTCAAGAATGACTGTCTGGAGAATTTCTTCTTTATGCATTAAAGGATTTTGATGTTACTTGGTACAAATGTTCACCATCATGAGACGGAGTATCATGCTCAGGAACCAACTCCCTAGGTCTAAGGGCAAGGTCACACTTTAATGTCAAATTCAAGAATATCTTTGCAGCGTTTCTTCTTCATGCATGGCCCTAGAATGCAAACTCAAGAATGACTGTCTGGACCTTTTCTTCTTTATGCATGAAAGGATTTTAATGTTACTTGGCACAAATGTTTACCATCATAAGACGGAGTGTCATGCGCAAGAATCAGGTCCCTATGTCTAAGGTCAAGGTCACATTTAGAGGTTATAGGTCAAACTCAAGAATGACTGTCTGGAGCATTTCTTCTTTATACATGTAAGGATTTTGATGTTACTTGGCACAAATGTTCACCACCATGAGACGGAGTGTTATGCTAAAGAACTTGCTCCCTAGTTCTAAGGGCAAGTTCACACTTACAGGTTAAATGTCAAATTCAAGAATATGTTTGTCTGCAGCATTTCTTCTTCATGCATGGCTCCAGGGATTTTGATGTAACTTGGTACAAATGTTCATCACCATGGGCTACCCTTATTTTTAGAATTACTTCCCTATGTTGTTACTATAAATAGCTTATATTGTAACATTTTTATTATTCGCCGTAGAGAAAAATCAAGACTACTTTTCTGTGGTACAACATGTATGTTACATCCAATGTTTAGGTGTATTTTGAACTCTCTATATTTGGTAAGGAGTTAGTCCTTTTGACAGCTGGCGGGTTCGATATGTTGCACGCGGGCATTTAGTTTAATTTTTAGCAATTTGCTTACACTTTTGCCTCTAATGCAGATCAAAACCATGTAGTCTGATTAAAACCTGCACTGTTAACTATTCAGTCGGTAAATTTTCAGTATGTGTATCAGTTATTAATTGTAAGATTTAAAACAAAATGCAATTGCTAATTTTTTCTTTTTAATTTGTTGTAGAAAAAAGTGTCATGTACGTACAGTGATGATGGAAGTTCAATAGACCAAGATATGAAAACAACAGAAAACAGTAAATCATTGCAATTGTTAACTGGAGGATTATGTGGTGATCCAGATGGCTGTATCAGTTTTGAAGATGAAGTTCATCATAATTTGTTACCTCTGTGATGAGATTTGACATCATATGCTTAATAGTAGATTTTTCAGTTTCAATGGAATAAACAGGAAAACAAAAGCATCAAATGAAAAGAATTGATAATTGAGGTGAAACAATCGGACACTTGACACTTGATGTATTGACAACATGCAGTTAACATTAAAGAAGAACTTTGCTGAGTTTACTTATATTTGGAATTCATGTGCATTGATTTTTTGAAGATGAAAGAACAACAGTTAAATCAGCAAATTGATAGCTAACAAAAAACATTATTTGGCCAGACTGTTGAACATCCATATTGGAAAAATTCCCAAGTTGCAGTTGAAGTGATAATGCAACGCAAGCTGTGAATTTTTGTTCTTATAAGAGAGGTCATTGAAACTCTAGAACAGTAGCTGATGATGAAGAATTAAGCACGCGAGATAACCTCAGTAATTTAAATATCTGATTATAATCACAGCATGGTGAATGCAAGCTCAAATATCAAGGTCGCAGTTAGAAAACAGATGTACACATGAGAACTGTTTTTCAATTTTTTTCAGGTTGTAACTCTTTAAGGCATTGAGAGATTTTGAATTGATTTGGACAATACAGAAAATTAATGCAGTGCTTTAGCAATATAGACTACTATTAAGTACTACAGTACATGCAGTATTGGTTAATACAGAACTAGAGTACTACAGTGACATTAATAACAATGTTATTGGTTGCTCAGATGAGCAACTTAAATGGAACTCAGTTTTCTTGAAGAATGAATCTACATTGCACCATTCAGTCGTAATCTTCTTGTATGAAAAACAAAAATAAAAAATAGGAAAAACTGAAAGAAGAGGACTGTTTATTGTAGTAGCTATTTTTATATAGTCACCTTCAGAAACAACTACTAATGTCTCGGCCTGCAGAAAAGTTTTCTATATCCCAGTTGCACAAAGTGTAATGGGGTATAATGGATTCAGCTTTATATTATATCTCCAAAACCCCTTATCAGAATTTAATGATATTTCACAAAGTAATAAATACCATGCCTAGTTGGACTTGGTCAATGTTTTGGGTCACTATGTCAAGGTCACAGTTGTTTAAGATAATTAAATATTGTGCACTCTATTTTCCAAACCCTCTGGTCAAAATAATGCTACACAGAAGAGATAAGTAACATGCCTACAATCGTTGTGCATAGTGCAATTATAAGCATCAGATGTGATATAAATTAAGAATACTGTGTCAGTATGGCGTTCAGGGATGGGGGTTATGTGGGTATTCATCATCTTCGGTGATAGTTCTATTTTATTATGCTACCTGGAGGTGGGGGTGTGGGGCATTGTATAATACTTTGTCTATGGTGTGTTCATCCATTCTTTTGTCCCTCAATTGTTCCAGACCTATTTCACAGCAACTACTGGCGTGTTCCACTTGATCGATTTTTTTCACAGAGTTATACAATGTACTGTATTGAATGGATAGAGCTCCGTTGGTTTCCACCCTTTTTCTCAGCAAGTTCAAATAGGAGATATGTGGAATGTCGGCAATTGCCAAAGTGATTATTTTCCATAGACTTATGGATCTTTAGTGTTTTATTGCCTGTAAATCATTGAGAAAATTTTTGTCAGCTCCATTTCTCAATCCCTTGTCTTTGTAATATATATTGTACTTACATGATATTTGATAAATAAAATATTGTTTAAACTAAACTATATAATCGGCATGCCCCAGTATGAATTAACTCCCTTTATTTTTTTATTTGTTTTACTGCATAAGTGAGCGAGTTATTGCTGATAATAAGTGATGCAAGCTTTTTAACAACAATGGTAGCATTTTAAGTACAAGTGTGGACTTACAAGAAATACAACTTATCTGATTTTAGTGAAACTCGCATGGTTATAAAAACAAATTATGTTTTCAAGAATGATCCTGTGTAACTCTGAGATACAGTGCCGGCTACCTAGACCAAAAGTCTTTGAAGCCGTATCCGGTTACCATACCACTGTCTTCGTTTAAATGCCTTGAGATTAAATCCAAAGTTAAAAGTAATACATGCCTTAATTCTAGGTTTAGCTAAATGGTAGAGCTGCTATGGGCAGTAATTGCGCGTTTGCATCAATACAAGAGTCATGGGTTTGATCACTTTAATGCCAAATTAAGGAAGAAGTATCCTTATGGCAAGTTAGGCAAGACATTTTGGATGACTTCTACATGCGACAATGTACATCTCTTTTCGGGGTTGAGTCCATCTGTAATGTGTTATGAGTAGGGGTGCGCGATAAGACCGGTGTATTGCAATTCCCTTGAGATTCGATACATACCGGTATGGTTACACCCTGTACTGTGGTACTTTCAAGTAAGTGAAAAGCTGCAATTTCTCTGTCATTTCTAAGCCGTGTGCTTTTTCTGTGACGGCAATGACAGACAGTAACTAATAACTGTCGGTATATAATTCAATCGTTAACAAATAAACTTTAATGACTTTGCTGAAGGAAGTGTGAATACCTGAAAGTAATTTTTATTTAAGAAGTAATAAATGTGTCCCTGTATTTGTTGTTGAATAAAACACAGTCAAGAGTTCAAATGCGTAGTAATTTTTAAGAAAATGAGTATATATCATGAGTGATTAAATTTTTTGCATTTGAACGACTAACTATTTTATTTATGAAATAACCAGGGATCGTATATACAATAAATCCTGGAAATAACATCCGTTCCAGAACTGTTCATCTTTGAATTAACAATGATTTGGAGCACTAATATACGGTAAGTAGCCACGAAGGCCGAAAGCCTGAGTGGTTTTTAACAGCGCATCAGTACGACAGATCATTGTTTATGAGACAATTACAATGCTGAGAAGGATTCTATTTTGATTCTACATGTAACATGACCAGATATTACAGAAGGTGAATAAATGCAAAGTGTTTTCTATGCGAACACTCATTTAACGTCATGAGGTGCAACATGATGTCATGTTTACAGCATATCGGTTCCTGCATTGTTTATGGTTTAATATAGCATAATTTTTCAACTCTTTGTATATAGAAACAAAACCGTTAGTCATTTTAGAATAAACAATAAAATGTTTGCACATATCTATTATTACAATTTTTTCTTACACGTCTATATTCAACTTATAGCAGTACATCATTGTAACTTGAAAACACGAAATGCAATTGGACGGCTTGTTTACATACGTCTAGCAAATATTTCCTTTATGGCACATCGCCCTTTGATAAAAGTACTGTATTTTATCGTAAAATAATAAACAACCTTATTATGTTTACATGTATATAGGAAACATGGCCACTCGTGTTAGTATAACTCTTGATATATTACTATACGTTTTGCAATTTATCAGGATATGAAAAGTCTGGCAACAGCGATTCCTATAGTAGTTAGTCTCGACAGGGATTAAGTTGTTATCAAGAATATGGAAATTTTGTACATGCATAAATTAAAGAATCTATGTTAATTGAACCAGAAGCCTGGCCATTAATGTTCTCAACTGCCGATGTTATAGTTTTATTTTGATAATTGGAATCATATGATCGAGCAGAAAAATGCGTTTTTAAACGATGCGAGCCGAAAAACGAAACGGGCGAAAAACGGGTGCTGCTCGCGTTTTCCTGCAAAACAAACGGAACACAAACGTGAGCGCCACTGTAGGTGGGGTAAAATGCATTTAAGTTGTAGTCTGATTTGCAGTAATTATTTGAGCGAATATTCTGGAAGAGCATTCCATGTTTAACTCAAGATTATTTTGCTCCATAATTATTAACAGTCCAACAGGAAAACACAAACCTTGTCAAGCATTATGGCTTATTTGCTTACAGTCATTTGCACATAAACACGTACCCAGCCTTTCGCAAATTGTTTATGATTCTAAAAAATTGGAGGCTTTAAGTCCATTCATTGTATAAGCATCTTTATTGGTTACAAGGTAGTGCCATTACAGTACCGCCTGCGTTTTACTTCCGCGCGTTCTCGATTACCGAATAACGGTTACCGCACCGTAAACGGTTCTCGGTTCACGGATTATTAAAACCGTGTAGCCAATCAGAATGACTCTAAACGTGAAACGTTTTTCGTGAAACGTGCAGCCAATCAAAATGCTCTATACACCGGTTTATTCTGCGGGCGTAAATAACTGCTTAAAAATACAGACATGTCATATTTCATGTTGAAACGTGATCTATAATTTCAGTAATTATCTTCCGGTCTTCAGACTTTAAGAGTTATGATTTATATGTCTTACATGTTCAAAGACAGTAGTCCCGCGGTTTTGGTTCTCAATCAAACCTGTAATTAAGCAGCCAGTTTTAATTCTAAAATTGATATTCCGACTGCATGTACTTAAGAAGATAAACACCTGATTGCTAATATAGAAACAGAATCATTTAAAGAGTAAATTTCATATATCCGTTTAATACCATCATGAAAACCTTTATGTGGCCCACAAATCGAAAGACGGTGTTCCGCAGAATAAACACTAACCGGAAGCCGCTATGATGGTGGAAAATGACGAAGTTGGTAAATGGTAAAATTGCTATAAAACTGTTGTTAATGTAAGTATATATATTGTAAGTGCTATATATCAATAAAATAAGATGCTATTGAAACGTTGTTAGACGTTTTGTGAGTTGTCATCACGTTAATTTAGAGGCATCCTCGGTAACCCAGGCTATTTAGTATCCAATTGAGTATGACTGAGAGAAGCGGCAGGAATTAACCGTGGGTTCCGACGACGATTTAGAGGTGGTTCGTCCTCAGTTTGTTCATCACTGACATCCGGTGTAGAGCCCTAGAGGGCGTCACCGGGTATACACTGCTGCCAAGTAATTTGATATTTTGTCTAAAACAAGAACAGTAAATCTACATATGAAAAAAGGTAAAACCTCGCGCAGAGCTACCCCCAGAGCTAGCCTTTATTGATTTGGCTTTGCAGCATGACCCCACACTAACAAATTTATGTTTATGCTACGACAGGATGTAAACATTACGTACACACAGAGCATGCGCGGGTATTTAACCCAATTAGAATTTATTTGTTTCATTCTGAATCTCTTGTACATCTATTTTTAAACCGTAATCAGGTAATCACAGTGCGCAGGTATTTGTTGATAATAGAGGTGTGAGAGTATAACAAGATAAATAAATTTATTTTAATTTACTGTACCACTCTTGTGGGGATTTGATCATTGAATTTCGCATGACAAGCGGGTACGTTACATAGCAACTGCAATATCGAAGATTTGTGTTTTTTAAGCGTATAACTTCGTAGTTCACAAATACTGGCAAGCAAGGAAAAGCTGATGGATTAGGTCATTCACACTTAGATCTCATTGGTCGCCGTGATTGGCCTACTCTTTAGTAACCAATCAAATTCAACCTTTGACTATACTACCTGGATTTTGCAGTCAGTTAAATTTCTCCTATTTCTGGCTTCAAAATTTTGTTTTTAGGCATGACGGGAGACATGCCGGGTCTCATCCAGATATTAAGCTAACATAAGTGCTCTTTTGGACGGACCTAGATAAAATTCTCATCAAATCAAATAAAAAAGCTGATGGATTTTGCACGTTCTTTCCGTTTATTTTAGAAATAGAGAAGACAGAATTAAAACGTTGACAATTTTGCAAATCTTGGCCTTGACTTTAGTCGGGGGAGATATCGTGCATGCTCGTAAATATAGGGCCTTAAAAAGGGTACTTAAAGCACTCAAAAAATAGGCATAACAGCAAGAAATGTTGGCGGCTTGCATTTATCACCGATATATAGCTCATGTCACATATTATAACACAAAAATATTTGAAAAGAATTAAAAATGATTATTTCTAATGGTTTTTAACAATAAATTGTCTTTGAGAAATTATTTTAATTTGCGGCTTTATATGTCTATATACCTACATGTGTCATTGTTGCCGGAAGTAACCGTTTTCTACTTAGTCAAATAGAGGCAAATTGTTTTGCTAAATACCCTGCACAGCCTCCAGTCAGAGCTAACATCAGATTAGAACTCTCAACATTTTTTCTATGTGTTTGCTTGGCAATGTAGCTTATGATTTCGCTGCATTGAGCCTCCCTCAAACAAAGGGGAAATATTATACAATCAGTACAAATTACTTCCCTTGAATTGAAGAGTCAAATCATCCCGATATACTAGTGTACGGTTTGAAAATGTTATCAATACCTTTTTATTGCGTGTTGGAATGTATTTTAACATGATTTTCTAATGTTTTAAGAAAAATTGAAGTAATATTTTTGCGCAGAAATCAGAAGTTGACAGCTGTCACACGACCCCCAAGTGACTTTCTTGACAACATATGTCAAGGTTGCGAGTAAGCTGAAATGAAAAATCGATATCTTAGTAAATATTTAACACTTTGACTCATGCTTTGTGTCAGTCAGCTTCAAAACAAATCCTCCGATAGATTTTGATCAAAACTTCCTTCATACAGACTAGTTATAGAGGCATGTAACGGGAAAACTAAAGCCACCGACAATTCCTTGCAGTCGGCTTTTCCTTGCTTGCCAGTGCAGTCATTTGTTTCGGAATGGCGATACAATTTTATGTAAACAAACTAATTTAATTTCCCAGACACTTTAAATAAGAAGTGGACACATCATAAACTTGGTAAATATATATGTTAATGCAAATATCTGTTAGAAAAAAATTGTGTGAATGTTCAAAAAAATTTCAAAGTCGGATTAAAAGGCTATCTTCAGCCACTACTCGACGAAAGACTCTCAGTTGCTCCAATGAATTTCTGAACTTTATAACACTCGTAAACTTTTAATCATAGTTCAGTTTTTATCATATTTCTTCCATTTTACTTATCATTCATTATTCAATCAAAAACCATCATGTTTTCTTACATGGAAGAAAACTGTTAAACGTGGTGAGCTTTGCAAACGGACATGTGTCGATTTCCAATGCGCAATAGCGCTCTTACTGTACTTCTATTACTGGGCATTCATTTGCACAATTTATTCATAAACACAGGAGCTTGGAACTTTCAAGTTTGTTAGTGCCCCTTTCAAAGATCTGATATTTTATAACTGTCACACCTTATTGCCTAGTTTGAGGGACTCAAACGTGGTTCAGGTAATGAAAATTATTGGTACCAATACCCATAGAGTCATGAATCGAGGATTCATTGCAAAAAAAAAATGCTTTTTATGACTTCACAAGAAAGAGCATCAGACTTAAGGAATGTGTGAGAAAAGACACTCATGGAGGTTGTGGTTGAAGCCCCATTGGGATCACGACTGTACATCCTCATATGACACCAGTACTGGTTTTTACAGGAAGCAGATTAGAGGGTGACTAAATAAGCAGCAAGCTTTCTTCACAATTGAGCTTTATTAGATTAGTATAAACTTAATATGTGAACATGCAGCTAATAAAAAAACCAAACAATTTACAGTTTCATTATTATTATTTAAACCAATCCAATGTTTATTTGGTTATTTATTTGAATCAGATTATTTATAGCAAATAACAAACATCAGCGCTGGGGTATTGACACTAAGAACCTTTGCACATCATCTGCATCTAAAAGCCTACCTGTCAAGTGTGAAATGTAAACATGAAAGCGCATGGTGTCAGATACGTGTTACGTAATTCAGCCTAGCGGCTCGTCCAATATGGTTTTCTCAGCTGGGTTCTCATCCAAATATATCTCTGTATTGTACAGTACAATGTTATAACCTAATAATACCGTATGCTATTGTCTTGTAGGTAAAGTTTGAATGGACAAAAACAAATATGGGTGCTAGAATCTATGACCACAAAATGCTAGTAGACTTGTGCAGTCATCTTGCAGGTAAGTTGTCTGTCATTTAAATGATTTTAAAGTAATTTGGCACAATTGTTAATATCCAAGACAATGTGTCTCGTACAAGATTAAAACCGGTAGTATAAAGGTTATGGAATCCTGTACATACAGTCAGGGGTGTAACTTGTGTAAGTTATTTTGAAAATAACTTCTGTAAGTGATATTTGAAACATTTTGTTAATAAATTTACTTCCATTTGCTGAAAGAATTAACTCCCTTGAAAGTTGAGGTGACCAAAATAATGCGAGTATTTGAAAATAACATATACAGGTTACAAATGAATACATTTGTATTTCAGTTTTCTTGAATTTCTTCATTACTAGCAGAAAACCTCTGCAAATACCTTTAGATAAGAGAAAGAAATGCAGGTTCTTTATTTATAGCTGACAGTAATCACTTTTACATTAGACATAATGGATTTATTGCAAAAATTGTTTAACAGATTTTGTAACAAAATTTGTATCCTTGTGAAAAAATGATGTTAAATCTTTGTACTGTTTGGACGAAAATAACTTGAATAAGTGATCATGACTGAAAAATAACTTAAAGAAGTGATTAAGTGAGTGATGTATAAAAGATAAAAATAACACTAAAAAAAATTAAACAAGTCTAGGTCACAGGTAAAAGTCGGAAGTCTTAGAATCCCATAAGAATTATATACATGTATATATATGCATATCTTTATGTATGGATTGTAACTACTAACTAGGTTACCTTGAAGTATTTTAAAATGAATAAGCAGATATTTATTTCAATTAAAAATAGAGGAAATCTGTGAAAATTGGTGTTGACTCTCTTAGTCAAACATTGAGATTCCACATATTATGTCCGGTATATCTTTTATTGAGAGAAATGAGTCTGACAGCAAAAGTCTATATATTCATGTTTTTTTACGTCATTAAGTGTGTTGTCAGTTTAACTTTACTATAGCATGTATAGAATGAAAATATTAAGATCAATGTTAAATCCATTGAGGAGGTTAGGACTACTTTGCCCATGTTTTGACGGAGTGGAAGTATGAGTGTCAATCGTATAATTGAAGTTAAGGTTTAAAAAGGCTATAATTGAACAGGAAATCAACATGCCAATTTTTAGGTGAATGGACAGTATCCCTTTGCTCTAATTTGCACAGGCCATTATCCCCTTCATGACTTTGCAAAGGTGGACATTAGCCCCTTCATCAAATTATCTTTCTAAACATGCTAAATGCATCTGCATAATAATTATTTCTATATTCTTTGACAAACTTAATCTGTAAGTTTTTGAAGAAGGCATATAAAATGAGAACTTAACAAATGTGTGTGTATAATATTGTCTTTTAAGAATACCCTATTTTCACATAGTTGCAGTTATGTATAATGTGTTTCCCCATTCTTAGCCATATCAGCATGTCACATGTTAATATTGCTGTCATAAAGATTGTTGTTGTTGTTAATAGATATAACCAAAAATACTATGAATTTCAACTTTATAATTGTATGAAATCAAATTTTTAACAACGAGAGTGAAGGGGGATAATATCCACCTTTGCAAATTAAGCTAAGAGGTTATTATGTCCTAGGTAATACCTCATTCTATTAATATTTTTTTAATATAAAAAAAGTTGGCAAAAGGCCATAATCCATAAAACAACACAATCAATTGGGGTGACATGTCATATATCACCAAGGGTCAACATGAACTCCTTTGGCATTATAATCAAGTCAAAAGATTAGAAGATGACAATACACAGGGTGCAATAAAACCCCTCTATCACATGTCTATAGGATCCAGTGATCACATAAACAACAACCTAATGAGTTAGAATTGACCAGTGATCTAGATCTGCCTTATTTTGGGAATACTAAAATATTTACAGTCCACAGATCTTTTTTAATTTATGGATATGGTAAATCAACATAAGTGATAGGATAATGATAGAACCGTGTTCTGTTCACTCTGAAATAAAGATTACATATTTATTTCTTTTGTATTTAAATTGTTTCTTAATAACAAAAAAACTTCCCAGAAGGCCTTTTCTTTCTTTTTTAAATAATGAGAAAAAACTACTGTTAATTTTTATATTACGTTCATTGATTATCAATTTGTTTCTGATTTATTTATTAAAAAATTTAGTATTTTTATACACAAAAAAAGCAGTGAAAAAGAAGTACTACAGTATACAAAAATACAGAAACACACAACAAAAAATACTATTATATACTAAGACGATAAAGGAAAGACCCATTTACTAATGCTCTATGTACATGATGTATGTATCATACACATGGGGAAAATACAAAATGTATAATATTGATAACAACTTTATTTATATAAAACCTTTAACATAATTACAAACATATACACAACAACTGTTACAACATTTACAAAGACATACAAATTAATTAGATTCAATAGGATATAATGTTAACATAAATATGGCGAGCATTATTTTATATTTAAATTAATGTTCTAACATAAATTAATATACAGAAAGACAAAACAAAGAATAAAGACAAATTTTTATCTGTGAACAATAAAAAAAGTCATTCGTAATAACAATTTACGGTTTTGTCTGAGACAGTACAGTTAAAATCAAATAGAGTCCTGTATTTTATTAGTTATACTTTTGGTAAAACTGAATAATATGTTCAAGATGGCTTTCCTAATGAACCATGACCATTTTTGACTTTACAAAATTTAATAATCATTGTACTAACATTATTTTACCTCTAAAATATTGACAAAATATTTCTGAGATCAGTTTGATCATAAATTGCATATGGTACGTTCACAGTACAATGGAAGTTTAAAGAAATGTACGATGATGGATTGTTGACTTTTTTTGGAATATTAAAAAAGGTTTTTTTTAGTTGTTCAATGGAGATGTTGGAGTATTGCTATGAATACTTGACACAGTTAAAAGGGATTAGTTCATGGATCTTTATATAGATACCACAAATTGAAGATTGTAGCTGTAAAAGTAAACTTCAAAAGGATTACTGTGTGCATTATTACCTTTAATTGCCCTGGGCAATTTCCTTGTTAGTTGACCCCTTATGCAAATTTGGATATTGACCACTTTATTTCGATTGGCTTATTTTGTTTTGATCATTTTTATGCAAATTGAGATTTAAATTTTAAGTGTTTGATTGGCTGAAAACATAAGCAACCACTCAAATGTAAATTGGTGACTTATGACTATTAGGTTACTTGCAACCTGGCAACAGGAAGTGCACTTTGTAAAATTTTTAGAAGTATATATTTTCTGGTTGTGAACAATTTAAGCAATTAAGATTTGTGACTGTGAACAATTTCTGCAATTTAGTTTAGTGGTTTTGTACAAATAGACAATTTAGCTTGTGATACAATACAGAATTTTGTTGGAATTTGGATCAGCAATTTTTAGAACAGGTAAATTATTTATGTAATAACAAGAAAGCAAAAAAAACATTATGTTGAATTGTTCAGTGTATAATGTATGTGTGTGAGATTTTTTATTTTTGTTATAAAATGTACATAGCTTATTATTTTTGCTTAGATCGCATTTGCATGTTGTAAATTCAGTAAGAGGTTATGCAGTCACATTTGCTTTAAGTATAACAATTGATAGGAAAGTAAAACAAATATTTTCTGTGAAATATTGAAAAAAAAGGGAGAGTAGCATTGGAATTTCTTATAATTCATTGAATACCTAAAACAGTTTGATTAATTGCATCAATTTAACCTATTCTGCAGATTTTGAACTTTGCTTGTTTAAATTCTGAGCCTCTGATATAATTTTGCTATCCTTATTGTTACAGTTGTGTATGAAATGAGAAAATAAATGGAATTAACTTGGCCTGAAATAAAGATGCTTAAGAGTGGGTCACTGCTGAAAATCAAAATAACAAGAAATTTTTTGGACCTTTTTTTTTGGGGACGAACATATTGCTAGTTAATTTCTGGAATAATAATGATGGGTCAATGACTTAACTTTTTTGCAATATTAAGGCAGTCAACAATAAGTGTTATGCTTTACTGATTATAATTGCATCACAACTCTCAAATTGTTTAACTGTTCACAAAAGAGTTGAAGGAGCAATTAAAACCACGCTTCTATAGATGTTTTTAGCACATGATTCAAGTAAATATTATTGCATAAATTAAAACTGTACCATTTCTCTGAAAGAACAATTAAACTTTTCGAGTCATATCTAAGTAACAGGAAACAAAAAGTCAAGGTAAACAATTCTTATTCAGAAACGTTACCCATCCACTCCGGTGTTCCACAGGGTTCGATCCTTGGTCCTTTATTATTCCTTATTTATATAAATGACATAGCTTTATCCTCACAGACAATTAACATCGACCTATATGCAGACGATTCGACTATGTATAAATCAGACTGCAGCATAAATAATATCGAAGCTTAGATCTCCAAGAAAATTTAAATGAAATTACTATATGGTGCAAACTAAACAATCAATGTCTTTAATTACACCCAGGTAAATCAAAGTGTATGCTTATGCCAATAAAATACAAAATAATGAATGCCCAAGAATTGCATTTGTCGATAGACAATATTTCTCTTTAAAATGTTAAAGTGCACAAAGTTCTTGGTGTTTTAATTGACAATACTTTGTCATGGAAAAATCAAATATCCAAGGTATGCAGTAAACTAAATTCTAAAATAGCACTGTTAAAACGAATACTTTTTTACTTGTCTGATGATATGAAGAAGATGTATTATAATGCATACATATTGCCATGTTTTGACTACTGTTGTAAAGTTTGGGGCAAGGGGATAAGTTCAAAATCAGATGTTAACAAAATTCTAAAGATTCAAAAAAGGGGCTGCGAGGATTATCTTAAATAAGCTGGTTTTAACGTGTTCCTTGGATATGTTTAGTGAATTAAACTGGCTTACGTTTGAACACAGATGTGCATATCATATGGGTTTGCTTATTTTTAAATGTAAAAAGCAGCTCTTACCGATTTATATGTCAGAATTAATAACATTTTCAAGTAATTGTACTTACAGACTCCGTTCTTCAAAACGAAATGAACTCATTCAATTGAAACCACGTACAAATTATTTAAAAGATACATTTAGCTACAGCAGCAATGAAGTGTGGAAAAAGATACCCACCGAAATAAGAAACTGTACGACAGTCATATCTTTTAAACAGAACTATAAGAAATTCCTATTCCAACTTCAAAATCCAAATTAAACTGATATTACTGCAATTTTGCTGCCGGATATATATTGAATGCTGATGTTTGAAAACCTTTTACTATTGTGTTTAACTGTTTAACTGAAACATTTGTGACTGATTCGGAATTTTTCCACTGTATAAATGCATCCATCATTAGTTAAAAGATGAGTGTTTGTCGGGTTCATTTATGTCATTTATGTTTTGTTTCATAATGCCATTTTTATTTCAGGATTGTTTCTTTTTTCTTTTCTTTTTCGAAGGCCACATTGAAAATAAGTGAATGTTTCGCATGTCTTAATGTATTAACCTTCAGTAAATAAAGATGTTATTATTATTATTATTATTATTATTAAGTAGATGATTTAATTTTAGTAATTACATTTGATACCTCTCATGGGGACCTTTATGATCAATTTTAATGATTTTAACTTACATGTAGATTGGTTCCTACAACCTATCACGGACCTATATAGGTCCGTGAACATATGTATAATTCATTCAAATTGTCATGTTCTTAGACTATGGTATTTTGTTAAGAATGTAATAAAAAAAACTTGAAATTGTGCTTATTAGGTCCACCATCCTCTATAGAGGCTATAATCGGTACATCCCATCAGATGATAAAAACAAAAAAAAATTGAAATACCATCAATTTATAAAATTTATTCATAATTGTCCTGTCCAATTTGACACTATACACAGCGTTCTTTAGGTGCGAGACATTGACTGAACATGTCAATTGTTAAAACAACAACTTGTTATACAATGTTATGCAAATTACAGCTGCAATTTACACCATAAACACTTTACTAGCAAAACACCAACAGACACAAAGTATTTAATGACAGTATATATTAGCATGTTATATAGCTAGTTAAATAAGCTATAAACTTAAAAATGATAACTTTTTAGATAAACATTAATATTTAATATAATAATATTTTTGATTTATTTATATGATTTATAATGATTACAAATCTGGTCTGAAGTGTCTATAAATTTGGTCAGTGGTCCGAGGTGTCCTTAATTCCTTGATTTCAACATGATTACATCAGAAAGTTTAATAAGAATGATAGAAACAAAGTGAAATAATTGAGCTCACCTGGCTCCGTCGTCCGTCAACATTTTGATTCAAATGTCATCTCCTCTGAAACCACTTGGCCAATGATAATAAAACTATGCAGGATCGTCCTTGCATAAAGCTCTACCAAAATTGTTCAAAGAATTCCATTCATGCGGAACTCTGATTGCTATTGCAACAAATAGGAAAGACTTAAAAAATCTTCTTCTCTGACACCACAAGGCCTAGAGCTTAGTTATTTGGCATGTAGCATGGTCTAGTGGACCTCTTCAAAGTTTGTTCAGATTATGCCCCTGGGATAAAAATTGACCTTACCTTGGGCAATGTAAGCATATAAGTGGGAAATAGTAGTATTTCCCAGGACACTGGGAAATACAGGGAATTACTGGGAAATACAGGGAATTCCCGGGAAGTAGTGGGAAATAATGGGAAATACTTAACTTCAGAATCTGTGTTGAGGAAAGTGTCAACAATGTCTGATATTTCTGTGTTCAATGTAATTACTGATTGCAATAAAGGCTTGTTTGCCCAGTTTTCAAAAAATAAATCTTTCAGAGGCAATTACTTAGAGCTGACTATTTTAATTAAGAATGCTAAACCATTGTAATTGAACAGATGGGCATCATTAAAATTTTTCACGATGCGAAGTCATGGATTGATGGATGGTAAGAATACAATGATGTTTTAGGAACGGAAACATCATCGTATATATAACTTAGGCTAGCCCGTAATGTAAACATCCGTTTTATGGCAAAGGACTGTTTTACAAAGGCGTATACTAAGGAAAACCTATTTGGTATGTAACATTGTCTAGTTATCTTCCACCAAGCAAGTGGACTTTTACCAAGGTGAGCAATATAGGGCCATCTTGGCCCTCTTGTTTAAGTTTTGCGTTTGGGTCACTTACATGCAAACTATCAAAGCTATCAATTTCAAACTTTGAATATGTGTTCACTATCGAATGTACAATAGAAGTAAAGATTTTTACAAGTTCAAAACCCTGTAATGTATATGGCTTGATTACTGCCCCTTCTTAACTTTGAAAGTTTCACACACACCATGTTTTTGTAACAGTCAACATAATGCAACCAAACTTTGTGTATATGAAGTATCTTTAATTTGATTTATTTTAGGGCTCCTGAGGTCAAGGTCACTGTTAATGAAAATAGGAAAACAGTAATATATTCAATATCTTTAGTTAAGGTTGACATAATGTAACCAACTTTTGTTTGTAGTTAGTACTAAAGAAAATAGGGTTGGGTTTTGGGCTCCTCGGCTCATTGTCAAGGTCACTAACTAAAAACAGAAAAACAGTAATATGTTCAATATATTTACAGACAATTGGCATAAGGTAACTAAATAATTAAGGTAAGTCGCGGGTTTCCCCCAGAAATCGGGTCATTTTTTTTAAAGGCAACGCAGATTTAAGATATTTTGCATGACAACCCCGTGACTAATTGCCTTTTGTAGAAATAATACGGTGAAGTGATATTTCCATGGAAACTGAGTTAAAAGCGCCACCTAGCGGGGAGGTGTATTTTCGTCAATTTTCGTGTTATTTTCGTTATATCTCTTTCTATGTAGATAACGAAACGATCTAATTTTCATAAATGCAATATCGAATCATTTACCCATCTGAAAAAATAAAAATATCTAATATTTTTTGCCAAAAATATGAAAAAGTGTGGAACGAACCCTGTAGGGGCGACAATTTCCAAAGCAAAAATAACTGCAAAGTTGACGCATTTAGCGTCAGTTGCGAAAAAACGGCCCGAGAGAATTTTTTTCAAAAGCGCTATGGATTCTTAAACCAATTTAAAGCAATTTTATCAAATAAAAAGGGGGGTCACCGTCCTTCTTTTCGTGCCACCGAAACTATTTTGAAGTGGAAAAAACGTGAGAAACGTTGACGTAAAATACAAGATTGACGTGACGTAACGAGCTGATACTGACGTTTTTCAGACGTTTCTTGTTAAAATAAATTACTAGCGTTGTTGTTTATTATGCAGAAGTCACTTTAGATCGACTTCAATGATTAATATATATGTAGTCGAGACTTAAATTTTAAATTTGAATGGACACCGTATTTTATTAAAATCATCGGGTAAAAATTGATCTTTGTTATAAACTAGTTCGACACCATTTTATTTACTTGTAACACGGATCTGTTGTGGTATAATGTTACATTTATAAACACAATACACAATACAGTCGTCACTTTCACGTATAAAAAATGAAAAGGCGAATATAGGTTCTTTCCACGAAGTTGTAAGCAAAAAGATTTTGAGCAAGAACGTTGGCGGGGTTTGGAATTCAACCAAAACATTTAAAGTTTTCCCTGGATAGATCTGGATTGGATGGGTTAATAAGTTTGTTAAAAGGTCATATTAAAAATCACAGAGTTGCTGCTGACAAACTACTTGCGTATTTCGACAACCAAGCGTCGCTCGTCTGCTCGTCTGCCACAGCGTTCTGACCTCTTCAGGTCACCTGGGTTACCCAAACATGTAGCTCGTCTTTTGAGGTTTTGTATGTGTAGATGTACAGTTACATTTATCACCTCCACAAATTGGGGAGCCGAGTGTTTACACGAACAAAAGTTATATTTTGTATTTCTAGTTTTCTTGTCTGAATTAATTAATACCAGAATTTATTGTAGTTTGCTTTATTCTGATTCAGTTTCATTAACTGTTACGCTAAAAACATAGGTCTTTTTACACATGAACTTTGTCCGCATGTATAATTAGATAATTCATTTATTTCATGCAAACAGTGTTACTGAAACATGTTCCTGTACAAACGCTAAATGTAACGAGAGATTGGTTACTTCTCACTTCCTCTAAATAAAATGTGGGTACATTTGATTTTTTTATATTTGGACAATGATTTTAGCGACTGAACTCCAGATGGTCAACTGTTGGTCATTCCTGTTACAGATGCAACTGTACTGCTGCTTTCACAGAGTTTGTACACATGTATATATACACACAGTAAAAACAGAAAAGTTTCGATTTCAAGTAATTCAATGTTAAAACTGTATCGGGAGCATTGAAAGATAACCTAACAAAATAAACGCTGCAAATATATTGTTTTCGCCAATTTGTCCGTTCTACAGTTTACCCAGTTTGTCACGCTATAAGTTCATTGGTAATTTTTTTATAAGACACACAGCATGTGTACATTCCTCGGCAGCTCAGCTGGTAAACCGTTCGACTAAACTTTTATTACCGCGGCAACCTCGGTTCGAATCTCGTCTCTGGTAGAAATAGTTTTTCTTTCTTTAATAAATAGCTTAAAACGCTGTTTTTATGTTTACAGAATGACTAAACACTGATTTTGTCAAAAGTAAAAATACTATATATCTGGAGTTCAGTAGCTTAAATGTGCAATGTAGTTATAGTAAAAAAGAAGTAACTGTAAAAATAACAGATTTGTGAATTCTGAACCGGTTATTCTCTTAGCTATATGAACCTTTAATAATATAAAACAGGAGTTATGGCCACTTTATGTCCGTCTATCTATCCTGAAAATAGTGATAACGTTCTGACTGTTGGTCATTCCTGTTACAGATGCAACTGTACTGCTGCTTTCACAGAGTTTGTACACATGTATATATACGCACAAGTAGCGGGTATCAAATTCGCATACATTGACTTTAAAGCCTGTTTCAACAGGATAACCTTACCTTCATTCCTATAAAAACGAACTATTTAGATTCTCTTTCTCTGTAGGAAACGGTCAACAGATATTATCAGTAGCGGGACTTGAACCTGAGGTAACAATGATTTCATATCAGCGATTTTGGTCACTTGACCGTGGAAGCGGTGTCAGGCAGAAGTCATATGGACACATGACATGTGCAACACAAAAACCTGACTGTTTTGCTGTGAATGATCTGCTTCCACGTTCTTATGTAAATGTGCAACGGAAATTTATCTAAATGTCCTATCAAAACTGAATTCTTTCTTATGGAAAATAACAACAGTAAGTTGTTCTTATAAATGAAGTCGTTGCGTATCTAAACGAAAACGTTTCACTTCAAGAGACCGACGTCAGTAATACACCGTGACGCCGCATAAAAAACCGTCATTAACGCACCCCTGTCGTGCTTCAGAAAAGTTTAGATGGCCTGAAAACAAAGTCGGTGACACCCCTTTTTTATTTCAAAAAATGTTTATATTTATGTAAAGGATCCGTTACGGTTTTAAAAGAAAATTCTCTCGAGCCGATTTCTCGCAATTTGCCCTTAATGCGTCCACTTTGGGGTCATTTTCGCTTTGAAAATTGCCTCCCATTCGCGGATCATTACGTTATTTTAGGTATTCAACGTGGATATCTTTAAATAATTTTGTATGCATGGAACTCAGATTGATTCGGCTTTGATTTGGTGGAAAAACCATAGCTGTAAAAATATTATTGACGGACTTTTGTCCGTGAAATGACGAAAATCTTTAAAAATACACCCTCCGCTAGGTGGCGCTTTTTCCGTGCTTATCGTTTACAGATAATTTCAAAACATCTTTTCCGGGAAAGCCAGTACCTCATACTACAGGCATGCACGATTTCTAAACTTTGCGTCGAGATTTAAAAAAACGACCATTTTTCAGAGGGAACCCCGCGACTTACCTTAAGTGTGTAGTACATATGAATAAAGCCTTTTAAATTAATTGAGATTGTGTTTGGGGCTCATGGTGTCAAATCCCAGTTTTCTTCTAAATATTATAGAAAAATGGAGAAAAAACAGTATCTTTAGTTGCAAATTAATTATTGTGACCAAACTTAAGTGTCTAGTTATCATTATGAAAACCTTTTGTGGGATTGTGTTTTTGGGTCAACGCCAAGGACACTGTTACTTAAAATATGGTGATAAATAAACTTAAGAGGATAAAATCAGACAAGCGTGTGGCACCTGCAGGCGGTGCTCTTGTTTAAGGTTACACTTATTGGCGGTGTACTGCAGTGATTTATGTATGTGCTGTTTATATTTGGCACAACCAGTGTAGCCAAAATAGTACGTATTACATTGACGGATTACATTTAAGAAAGGTCTTTTATAAGAGATATGATTATACTGAATTTGCTTGTTTATTTTTAGGATGTCAAAGTGCCTCCTTCTGTTTGACAGCGATGGTTGTACTGCTGTGGTTCCAACTGTCAAGGTGGATATTGATGCAAGAAAAGGAGAAACATACCACTACATGTATAGGGGAAAATTGCATCTTGTGGAAGTTCTAGAAAAATGTGGTATGTATTAGACCATAGTATAAATTGTGTATCTTATATATGGCCTAAGGCCATTTTTGTGTCACCTTTAAAGATGATACATTAAGATTGCTTTGTCTGTCAGTTAGTCACAAAACCTTCACATTGGCTATAACTTTGCCATTTATTAAGATTTCTTCATCAAACTATCCAATTGTGTTGTTTATGACAAAAGGGTTATGATGCCGCCAAGTTGCGAAGGTAATTTACGGTCATGTTTGTTATTAGATATTTAGTATTCATGAAGCAGTATGAAAGAGGGGCCAAGTGGTGATTTTCTAAAACTGTTACCTTTGACTAGTTCAAAATAGATGCCTTCCTTATAAATGACAAACTTCTTTGCTCGACTATTACATGTCATTGTAGAAAATAAAACCTCAAATAAATATAAGTACATGTCACTTAAGATACACAACATTAAACTTGCAAATACAGTAAGTGTTTCTGTTTTCAGATTCTGTAGATGAGCTTGATATGTTTGAAAAGGTCATGGCAGTCATCAGGGAGGGCTCATGTAATTGCTATGAGAAAAGAAGTCTCTGAAAATGTTCAGGGGTGGTTTCTTGGCATGTCAACCTATATATCAGGTAAAGAATTAAGAATGGGTCTTTAAACAGAAAAAGATGCCGTCCGTCCAGACAAGGCCTGGAGCTTAGATATTTGGCATGTAGCAGTGTCAAGTGAACCTTTACCAAGTCAAAATTAAACCTTCCCGGGAGGAGGGGGAAGCATGAGATTTCACAAAGGCTTATATAGGAAAAACTTTAAGAAAAATACAAGGCCATCAGGCAGATAATAGATATTTAAAATATGAGCAATATAGGGCCATCATGGCCCTCTTGGTTCCACATTCACCTTTTAAAACATTCCTTAACAGTAATTATATTTTACTTTTGTAAGTAACAATATCAATTTGCCAACTCAGGGTAAGGAAAGTCTGATTTCATTTCAACAATTTATCTTGCTTGGTTTCCAGTTAAATAATTATGAAAAGTGACTGTAAACATCCACAAATAACCGTATGAGCACTGAAAACTGCTAAAAGATTATTCAGTGGTCACACAAGAGTTCTAATTTTTAAATTTAAGAAATCTTTTGCTTTTTTGCTATTTATTCAATAAACATACTCACATTTCAGACCATGCCAGTTGTGCAACTGAACAGAGAAGATGATGTGGTGAAGAACTTCATGGTAAAACTGCATAATGTTTATAACTGATAGATTTTAATCACAAAACATGAGAGTCTATGCATGAAGTGCACATTGTGAGCCTGGAGGAGCACTCGATGTCTGTCTGTGCATACCAAATAGACATTGGGGTGTTTGTGCGAAAATAAGTGCTGTGGTTTGCTTGGTTTTGCAGGGTTAAAGCACCTATTTGTATACTCACCTTCTGCATACTGTTTTCCTTGCTAGACTGGCAATCTGTATTAGATCCAGTTCACCTGTATTTCTCAGCACAGCATAATCCTCTAGTAAAGAAACCATCAGCACATTACTTATATGTAACATTTGAAATAAAGCTCTCTGTTTGTTGTTAGGGGTACAAGCAGGAGATCAATCTGTATTGTGATATTTTGCAATATAGCCAACACATATTGCAAAATGTATTGTGTCATACTAATAAGACGGAAAAGCTTAGGAAATAGAAAAAACAAAATCACAACCAATAAGACAGTGTCTAAAGGTGATCACAAACCATCTGGAATCTGCCTATTAATAGCTTACTCGATAATAGACAAATTATATCATAGTTGTAACCTAAGAGTAATGAAGATGTTCAAACATGATCTCCTTTTCTATATTTATTTACATGAATAACATTACTTTTCATATTGCTGTAAGGGAATTTAATATATACTGCGGTATGTATCAGCCTGACTTTGTTTTGTAATATTCTGGTCAAAGTGTGCACCACTATTTGTAATTGTATCTAACTTTAATTTTAGGTTCAACAGACAAGTAAAGTGAAGCCAAGCCTTGAGAAAGAAGCAAATAAATGCATAGAAACACCAAATACATCAAGAAAAAAAGTGAAAACAAGGGTACAACTTCAGAAAGTGGTTAGTTTGTCTGCTAAGTTTTATTGTCTTCTTTTTTAAACTTTAATACACGAGTTAAGGACAATAAACTCAAATCTTGAACTGAACTGGCTGTATCAGGGACAGCAATCTTAACATAGATGCTATGGTGCTCATATAATTACTTGGCTTAAATGTTACACTCAACAAGATGTTATGATGTTCGCTGAATCTAACCATCTTATTTCTTTTCAATTATAGTATATGCTCAAAGAACTATTTATTACTTCACTTACATGTCACATTTTCCAAACCCGTTTTAAGCTAAATATTGCAAACCACATGAGAGCTTATGGTACTTTAGTGAAACTTCATGCACATGTTGGAGCTGAATAACTGTATGCAGTTCTAGAAGACATTGTAACTTTTTCATGACCAAAGCATATTGCTAGTACTACATGTATCAATGCTTTAATCAGTTGTCATCTTTTCTTTATTCATAGGTTTCCAGATGTGTCAAAGCATTAACTTCAAAAATAAAAGCTCTGCCAAACAGGAAAAAGAAATATGTAAGTATGAAAAGTAACACTATTCATTAAAAATACTCATGTGTGTGTTCACCTGGATGTTGAAAAGCAAAATATAGTCAACTCCTCTTGTAATGATATCCAGGGGACATAGAATTACATCCGAATATTGATATATCCAAGTCAACAACTTATTATATAGAACAAGCTCTGTACATGATTTAATTACAAATTTATACACATATATGTAAGATATATATAGGTGTCATTTTCATCAAATGTTTAACACCAAACAGGTTAAGCCTCTTCCACATGAGTGTTACTAGCATGTCTGATCACTTTAGACTGAATGTCTTAGTTTCATATGTTTTTATAGTAACATCCCGACTTTTTAATATATTGCTAAGTAAGTTTTACTTCTGAAATCAGCATCAATGTCTAGTTTATTTCGAAAATCCCTTAAGCTCTCAGATCATTTTGTACTTAGATATTTATGAAAAATTTCTTACTTTTGACTTGGAGGTTCCATGATTTTAAATGTACTTTACGAAAATACATGGATTTTTTTATTAGAGATATTTACTTAAATACAAAAAATATAAGTTTTCTTAAGATTAGGCATTAAGTCAGAATAACTTTTAAATCAGTGAATAGTAAGTGCGATAATTTGATCAATTACTAGTAATAGTTTGGGCGCCATTGTCAATCACCGTCTGGTAGACCATGATTATCTTATTAACGTGAAAAAATGCATTTGGGATGTTGGAATCACAATTTTAGCTCGTCTATTCGAAGAATAAGGAGGCTATTGCACTCGCCCCAGCATCTGCGTCTGCATTGGTTAAAGTTTTTAAAAAGTCAAATATCTTGAATACTATCAAAGGTATTGACTTGAAACTCAAACTATATGTTAACCATCAACATCTACACCTGAGGAAACAATCCCCATAACTCTGTTTTGTTTTTTGACAGATTTATGCCCCTTGTTAACTTAGAATTTTTGGTTAAAGTTTTATATAAATTCAAAAATCTTGAATACTATTAAAGGTATTGACTTGAAACTCAAACTATATGTTAACCATCAACATCTACACATGAGGAAACAATCCCCATAACTCTGTTTAACTCTTTTTAACTTACAATTTTTGTTAAAGATTTTTATAAATTCAAATATCTTGAATACTATCAAAGGTATTGACTTGAAACTCAAAATATATGTTTACCATCAATTTTTACTCCATAGGAAACAATTCCCATAACTCTGTTTTCATTTTTGACAGATTTATGGCCATTTTTATCTTAGAATTTTTGGTAAAAGATTTTATAAAGTCAAATAATTTGAATTCTATCAAAGGTATCGAATTGAAACTCAAATTATGTGCCCACCATGAACATCTCCACTTGAGGAAACAATCCCCATTACTCTGTTTTGATTTTTGTTAGATTTACGCCCTTTTTAACTTTGAATTTTTAGTTAAAGAATTTTATAAGAGTTAAATATACCTTGAATACTATCAAACGTGTTGACTTGAAACTTAAAATGTATGTTTTCTTTCAACATCTTCACCAATGTTTTTGATTTTTGACATATTTATGCCCCTTTTAACTTAGAATTTTGTCACAGTTTTTGCCAGACTATTATATGGAAATACTCGAAATGGCTTACTTTTGAAATGTCATAGAATAATTATGCAACATGCAGTGGTCATGCTTTTTCAATTTTATACACATCAATTTTGAAACGTTACAAAGTCATTCATGATCAAATATACAAGGTCATGTATTTCTTTGAAATTATCCCCCTCCTCCCCACAGTTGGCTTACAGAATCCAGAGTAAGGCTTTGCACTTAATGTACATTTACAAAGGTCTTTGAACTAGTTTCATATCTTTGACCTTAATTCTAATAGACAGTTACACAATACACCTGTTCTTAGACAAAAAAACTTATTTTACCGACAAGCTCCGAATAGTCGAGCGTGCTGTCATGAGGCAGCTCTTGTTACATCCGAAATAACGCTACATGCGATAAATAACATCCGGAGTGAAATATAGAAGGCCCAAGTCAGGCCTGCAACCACAGTATTGTTAAAGCAAAATATCATTGCAAGCAAAATTGTTAGAAAATACAGTTACTGTATTGTGTTGTGACTAAACACTAGGAGGCATAATAATTAAGGTATCTTGTGAAATTGAAATGCCATTATTTTGTGTAGTATGTGCTAGGAAGGATGTTATAAGTTTGAGTGTCAATTGATAGGTCAATTCCATATAAAAGGGTTAGCAATGGTATTAAAGTTTAGCACGAGTGGGATATTTTTTCAAAGTGCTCATATTAAGAGTGGGCTGTATTATTAAAACAATTTCATATCAGAATAGCAAAACATTCAAATTTTGTGTGGGTGATCGAATGTTATTTCTAGTCAGTCAGTTGATACTCATTTTTTGCTTACAGACTATACAGCATGAACAACACAAAAGCCAACAACCAACACTGTGTCAAAGCCAGCTACGAAGTCTGTGACCAAGACAGCGTCAAAGTCTGTGACAAAGGCAGCAACAAAGTCTATGTCCAAACCTGCAACTAAGTCTGTGACCAAGCCACCAACGAAGTCTGTGACCAAACCAGCTCAAAAAGGAAAGCACTTGTAG